>VZRM01007524.1:39841-77322 GCA_013397955.1 Grantiella picta | reverse complement strand
AAAAAAAAAAAAAGCAATTTAAAACAGAAAAAAGCTCTTGTAATAAGAAGGCCATTTTACTGTTTATGTTATAATTCTAAGTGGCTGGATGTAGCATACAGCTATGATTATTTTCCTGTGGCCATAATATATGTGATTTAGAGTATGTTTAGGGAAAATGTTAACTGAGACAGAGGTCTGTAAACAGACACAGAATTTGGGCTCAGAAATGCAGCCCCCTTGTGCTCCCCACAGCCAGCCTTGTGTGCCACTTTATTTACTGCTTAGAGCTCACTGCAAAGGAGTGAAGCTGTCCCTAATGCCACACAAATTTGGCTATCAGCTGTCCTATGCAAATTTGACTCTAATTACATATGCATTACTGAGCTATGAAATAAGTCAGTGTGTTGTGGTATGTGAATACACATCCCGCTCTTGTTTTTGAGCATAATAGTTTTCAGTGTCTGCAGAGTGTTCATATCCTGTGGACTTGTCTTTTTTTTTTCCCCTTTTCCTTTCTATCCTGTGGACTTCTCCTCCCCCACTCTTTTTTTTTTAATGAGACACCTTCTTTTCTAATAAAAAATTAAATTAAGACAGAATTCATTTTTTAAACCTGTTCTTAAAACAGTAAGAATTGCAGCCAGAGAGAGCTGAAGTAAAAACCAAAGACTGTTATTTTATATTGTGTAATGAATTACCTTTAAAAAGGTTGAACAATAAACAAACAACTACCCAAAAACATTTTTGTGAGCTAATTATGTACTAAGCAAAAAGTAATTTTATCCTTATACCCACATTTTACATTTTGGGCACTTCTATTTCATGTCCCCTGACACCTTCTCCAATAATCCATCTACTTTATATTGGAAAGCCTCACATGAATAAAACTTTATGGCACTACAGGCATTTAGCCTTCCACTGACATTCCTGGCCTGTTCAATTCTGCAATTCAATCAAAATCAAATCTCAAAATCCTCTTGTCAGCCAGCGCTGCTTTCATATGCCCGGGCCCTGTGTAAGGATAACTGCATCCAATCTTTCCCCCAAGCAGTGCTTATATTGTTTTATTACAGTTCAATGAGTGGAGTTCAAAATTACATGCAGCTGCCTACTACTGTGGTCTGTCTGTGCTACGCATGGACACAAGTATTGCCCACCAGGCTTGAAATCATTCACTTACTGCTCTGGCAAGAGAGACTGTGAGCACTTCACTGTGTGGAGGAACATCCTGCCTGCTAGATCTAAAGAGGGTGATGTTAGCAGATCAGTCCCTTTATAAAGGGATTGCCAAAGCCCTGTGAAATGCAACTCAAACGTGCTCGATGTTAAGCATGTGGCTACTGCACATAAAAGCAAAGATAAACCTCAACATGCACTACTCATTCGCGGAAAGCTTGTGAGGGAAGATAAAGGACTGGGGAATAAAAGGCATCTCGCTGAGTTTTTATATGTGTTTTAAATGACAAAGCTTCATTTAGGCAATTTTTATCTTTTCCTTCCCCCCCCCTTCCCAATCTTCGCACTGAAGCACAAGGACGAAACAAAGCTAATTAAATACAATTTAATCAGATGAACAATGCAGTGATTCCAGATCCAACAGCTTAAAAACTCCTGCAGCACCAGCTCCTTGTACAGCCTGGCTGGATGGAGAGAGAGAGCATCAAAACTAGGCAGGATTTCCACCCCACACTGGAGGAAGAGAGTGTCAAGAGATTGCCTCTTGTGCTCTGACCAGGGCTGGGAAGGAAGAACAGCCATGAGCTGCTGGAAAGGGGTTCATCCACAGGCTGTCCAGCCAGGTACCAGCACAATCCCCCACGGCCAGCAGCAGCATCCTCTCAGCACACACAGAATTCCACCAACACTCCTACAGGTTATCTTTTGGCCCATCATGTCAGTGTCTGGTGATCATTTTCACTCGGCTTTCCGTCAGCATTACAACACTGACCAAAACGAAAAGGGGAAAAAAAAAAAAGAGAGAAAAAAAAGAATAAAAAAAGCCTTTTAGCAAAGGCTATTCATCAAATACTGTACCGTGACTAAATTCCGTAAGAGTAGCAAGTGAGAAAACAGAGGCAACACATCGTTAGACATCCTGCCGAGAAAAAGCTCTCTCCGAGATGAACCCCATTACCTTCCAGCACACAGGTCTGAGAACCAAGCTAACCACACAACAAACCACCGACCTATGACAGCAGCACTAAACCGCTCGTCCACGAATCAAGGCTTCATTTCTTTTTCCAAAAAAAAAGAAAGAGGAGGGGGAAAAGCCCGCTCAGCTGCTGTACCGCTGCCCTCGTGTTGGTGATGTAGAAGCAAACCCAGTGTGGAGGCTGGCCAGCATTTGGGCTTTTCATAGCCTTCATTCAAGAGCAGTGTGGATGACTGTGTGTGCATCATACGTGTGCCTCTTAATCTGTTTCTACATCTACTTGCACAAAGGCTGGACAGAGAAATCTGGAGATGTGACAGCGGTGACCGATCCTGGAGGCACCAAGTGTGACACTGCAGGACAGAGGCACAGCCCCCAGCCCAGGCACTGCAATACAGCCCATGCAATGCAGCTTGGAGGTCTCACCCACACATGGCTTTGTGGCCAGTCAGTCACATCTCCTTCATGTCTGTATGACGTTATGGTGTTATGGTGCAATGACAGATTTGGGAACATTTGCACCAAATCTCAGAGTGCCAGGATCACAGCCATTTCAGTCATCTCCTTCCTATCTGAAACCACCAAAGGCATCTTTCTGCACAAGACTAAAGCTTCTGCACTAGAGGTAGAGTGGGTTATAGAGCACCAAAGCCCTGGAGGAGTTCTGCACGGCTCCCCACAACAGCCCTGTCCCCATATGCCTCACATACTCTGGGCCAACACGGAAAACCCTCGGAGGAAATAAAACTTCCCTTTGTTAAGGCTACTGAGGGCAAAGAGGGTGAGGGAAGGAGCAATAAACCTTCATCAGCCTGCAGACCAGGCTCTGCAGCTCCACACATGGCTGAGACTTTCAGTTTTGGGGTGTTCTGTAGCCTGAGTCACACCTCCCCTGGGTGCTGTACATGTACCATGAGAGCCTGAACCCCACCAGGCACCAAACTCAGCCAGCAAAGTGCTAAGAAAATATCAGCAGAGGAACCCTGCTCAGAAACAGTGGATATGGTCCCTGTCAATATGCAATGACATATCAACATTACAGAATCCAAAATTGGAGGCAA
This sequence comes from Grantiella picta, assembly GCA_013397955.1. Taxonomy (NCBI): domain Eukaryota; kingdom Metazoa; phylum Chordata; class Aves; order Passeriformes; family Meliphagidae; genus Grantiella; species Grantiella picta. The sequence continues at coordinate 74,127 of VZRM01007524.1, read as the reverse complement.
ACCACTTGGGCATGCGCTGGGGCTAAGGAGGGGAAAAACCGTCTCGCTCCACATGCACACTTGTAGGAAGTGACAAAGCATCACGTCTGCCTGCCACCCGAAACATATTTAGCAGCCTATAGATAGCAACCCAACGAGACGGATCCAGTGAGCCCCGGGTGACTCTGCACCTGTGGCTCTGCCACAAATCCCAAGGGATGAGACAGCCAAGCCAGGAGCTGCAGCTCCCATCCGCCTCCTTTATCACCACCATCGCAGTATTTACCGTAACACATGTGACTTAGTGAAGCCCCGGATTAATTAAATGAACTCCTCCATTAATCAATCAATCAATCCAGCACAGAGCAGTTGAAATATTGAATTACTTAAGAGCAGCATCTTTATATAGGACTTTTAAAGGTCTGCTCTGGAGGACCTTATCCCACGTAATTAAATTCAGCCTCACATGCAGAGGAGCATAAGAAACCAGAGGAGGCCCTGGGGCTGGAAGAGCAGGAGCATGGGCAAGTTCCTCGGTGGGAGGGAGGGAAACTGCCCCATCCCAGAGGGGCACTCCTAAAACAAACATTCCTCTGAACCTCCCTTGGAAACACACCCCAGACACTGACAGCGAGGGCTCCTACTTGATCAATCAGGATCACTAATCAATTCATTAAGAAAACCAGGATCAGGATTGCCCAATCCTAAGGAACAGCTCGCTTCCAGCTGGCAGAGCTGGAACAGGGGGAAGGAGGAAAGCAGGGCCATGTGCTGGTACTCTGGGAATACCTGAATGCATACATAATAGTTGCAAAACCTGTAAAGTCAGTAGAAGTTATCTAATTTCATATATGGTGAAATTTAGGCAGAGAGAGTTGAAACACGTTGTTCTGAGATGTGCAGAGCACTGGTGAGAATGTCAGTAATAAGAACACCAATCTCCCGTCATCCTGAAAGCCAGGCACACAAACTGCTAATATGATCAATTTTGTCATCTGTGGGTCCACTTGAACCACTATATTTGGACATCAAAATAGGAGAAATGCATTCTACAGTTCTCTCCATCTTCATTTCAGTCTGGATGTGACTGGTGTAGCTATGGTTATCAGTGCGGGAAAGAACAACAAGGGGGGAAAAAAATCCTAGTCCATGCATATAACCATTCCAATTACTAAAAAATCCCCATCATCGGAAACTTCTCTCATAGCATGCGAATTGCTGTTTCCCTTAGGCAACAAAAAATTAAGTTTCACAAGGCTCCCCCTCAAAAAACAGACCTATAACATCTAGGCAAAAATAACTAATCCTGGTATGTCTTCCCCACCCCCAGCAAATATAAATATTTTAGCTATTTTAGCTGCAAGAGTCTGATTTAAGTGGTTATAACTTAAATCAGTGCTTGCTCTTCTGCCTCCAGCCCTTCCCACCACCACCAGTTACCCTGCCCTGAGCAGGGATCTCAGTGCAGCACATGGACTGCCCTGACAGCTTCTCCCAAACACAAAGAGAACAGACTAACAGCCTTGAGATCCTGGGATAAGATACAGGACCCAGAATCAAATAAAAACGCAGCAGTATGAACACATACTTCAGTGCTCAACAGTCACTATTTTTTTTGGCAAAGACAATACCAAAAAAATAGAAAAGGCTTATTACAAGCCCTAAATGTAGGATGGCACAGCATGTTAACATATTGCTGTACATCCTTTATAGAATTGCCTCCAAAGCTATATTAAAACAATGTTAAGGTTGCAAAAACTAAGCAACAAAGTTGGCAACATCAACATGCAATCCTGATTTACACCTTTGGAATGAGTATTACAATCAAGTTTTCACTTACACAATCTTATTTTTTTCTGTGGGACTCCCATCTAATGCGTAGTTATTAAACATTGCTTTTTTCCTTATAAAACCTCTACTCCCTATAGCACACACAAACCAAATCCAAAATTAATACAAAATTAGCAAACTTTTCTTGGTCATACCTCCAGTTTCCTCATTAGAGTACCAGGGGTTCTGATGTTAAAAAAAACAAACAAAAAGAAAAACAACTTCTCACCTCCACTTGCAAAGACATTTGATGGCATGACAACCACTCAAGGCTGGGAAACCAAGACAAAGCAAAAGGGAAGCTCTTGGTGGCTGCTGGTTTGAGTTACCCAGTAACTTAAAGCACCAACCCAAACCCACCCTGGCTCATGGTCTTCATGGATTCTAACAGCCCCATGTGCTCAACAACCCCAACTGGCCTCAGCTGTGGTTGCCAAGCCCAGATCACTTCTGTAAATTGGCCCCAGGTGTCTCTTGGTGGGCATGCAGGAATGAGGAACAGGGAATCATGCGGCAAGTCTGGAGCAACAGGGTTTGGATGATGTGCCAAAGACCAAACAAGGCTTTTTGGGAAGAATACAAACAAAAGAAACCTCCAAAACTACATGATCATGTCAAGAGTTTCACAAGTCTAACAGCCCAGAGGCTTGGTTAAGACCTGTGTCACCTTAGCTCTGTTGTTTCCCAAATCTCATGTGCCAGACTATACCATCCTGAAGGTTGTTTTCACATACACCTGTTTTTAATGTATATCATTTCTTTAGAATTTTTTACCCTGTCTTTAAGAAGTGAGAACTGAAAGAGAAGCAAGAAGTGGATACAACCAAGGGGTGGAGTGGCCAGCAAGAGATGCACAGCACCAGTCCCCATCACCAGAGCTAACAGCATAACCAGGCACTGCTGGTGGCACTGGGAGCTGCTGGTGGCAGGGCAGGGTAGAGGCATCAGCCCCAGATTCTGGAGATCCCTCCAACAGCCATAACGTGGTACCCACAGTGGGACCACAAGCAGCACTCTAGTATCCTCAGACAACTTGAATTGCCTTGACAACTCCAGTGACTCCAAAGCAGTGTGAGAAACCAGGAGCTCCCACTGCTTCTCAGGGTACCCACTTCCCCCGACACCCTGAGGCCAAGGAACCCTACATGGTACCACACGAGGAGGATGCTGAGGCACTGTGGGACTCATCCTCCCCCACGGCACCTGGGCAGGACCCTCCACGCTCAGCAAAGTCTGTGTGGCTGCCCTGGCTTCCCCTCACCAGTGACAGCTCCTGCAGAGAGACACTGCAGCTCTGTTAAAAATACACACACACACATACACATGCGGCCGCACGTTAAAAAAGAACAATTCTTTATATGGCAATGAGCTGTGCTGTCATTCCTGTCCATTATGCGCCCGTTTGGGTTTGGTTTGGGCAGCTGAAGAGACTTAGTGAGGTCAGTGGGTGCTCTCAGAAGACTTGTCACACTCCCAGCAGCTTTATTTCTGTTCCTGTATATGTTCGAGGAAGTCACAGGTGTTGCTCAGAAGTGGCATATCTCAGATTTGTTCAATACTTACATGACATTATATGCTGGGGAAGGGGCTGCACTAATCCACAGAAACTGCCAAGTATCACATTTTCCCCCGATCTATGGCGTTCTCCATTCTCCCCAGTAATTTGCACTTTCTTCCCTTTCAAAGACTCCCATAAAAGCCATTTACAGTCAATACAGTCTTACTAGCACCCGGTGCATGTTCTCTTCTCAAAGTACGTGTTTACTTTGACTTTCCCCTCACAGAAACAACAGGCGAGTGTTGCCATTTTATATCACAGACTCTCAAGAGTCCAGGGCGTTTCTGAAAACAGGTTAATAAAACAAAAATGAAATTAAAATAAATCAGCGAGAAATCAGTTGAGAAAAGCTTGCAGTGCCATTGCTCTGACTGAAGAGAACAGCGAAAGCCAAAAGGAAGGAGTTAACCTTTGTGGGAACAGCATCAAACAGTGGCTGCTGCTTCAGCTATCGCTGCACCAGGACTCGCTGCAGCAAACTGCATCCCTTGGAAAGGGAAGGGCATCACCCACACACTCACAATTCTCCAGGGGTCACAGCTAAACCACTGCCCTTTAAATGCTGGGAACAACCAACAGCAGGTACACAAGAAAATCTGGTAGATTGAACAGGAAACTACCGAGAACTATTTCTGAAATGTAAATGAGACTCTGCTACTTTCATTTCATTCTTGCCGTAGCACTGTGCTGAGATGAAGTTTCCATCTGTGATTTTCAGGACAGGATATCAGCCATTTCAGATGGCATCCGTCGGAAGCCAGAGAGACACTTTACTCCCAATTTTTTGTTTTATAAAAATATTTAAACTCAATTTGGTCTTCCCCTGGACACAGCTCATGGGAGGTTAAGTCAGCGTGTTGGGGAACAACCTCGCAGCAAACATGCAGCTTTACCCCCGCCATCCCTTTTTAAAATTACTGTTTTTCAAGAACAACTTGTATAAAGTTACAATTTGAAATGGGCTACATATCTTAAAAGACAGTTTCGATAAGGCCATGCTAAATACTGACTTTTTATTCCTACTTTGACTTCAACAAGTTAAACAGTTTGTGGTATCAAACCTCAAGGTTTTGAACACAAGAAAACGTTTTCACATCTCTCAGTGAAATTCAAAGACTTTTGGATTACCTGTGAAATTTAGTGTCCATATGCAAGAGACAGCACATCCAGCAAAATTATTTCAAACACTTGTTTCTTTTTCCGCAACATTTTCACCATCAGTCACACAAATTTATCAGCAAAAAATGCTGAAGTCAATGATGATGCAATTAAGGCTTTGATTACACGATGACAGCAAATCGATTTTAAAGCAGATTATATCAACAGTTGGGCAAAAGGAGAGGCAGACATTATGGAAATCAGACCTTTTAATATCTTTAAGATTCCATAACCCCAGAGAGCATCTTTAATTCACCCTCTTTTATTCCAGATGGTCTCATAAAAAAACCCCTAAGTTATCACATTCTGGTAGCCCATGCTAACACACTTCCTATGACATGATGCTAATACGTGTTAAAAACCAACATTTAAAAAAAAAAAAAAGAAGGAGAAGAAAGAAAAAAAAATCCAAATCGCAACTATTTCCCCACTAAGGTGACATTTGCAACCACGTACATTTTTTAAAGACCCCCAGGATACAACACATCACTTACTTCCAGCGGGCAGGCATGGCAGTGCCTGGTGAAGGCATGCTAACTTACACATAAGTATTTAAGAGCAGGATTTGGCTTCAGACTCCGCATGAAGGCAGGAATAGGGAACTATTGTGCTGCCTGTTTTCTCACAGCAGATCCCAACTAGCTTTGGCTATGGATCCAGCACCGCCAGCCAATTTCAAGGATAAAAAAAAAAAAGAGCCTCCGACCCTTTCCTTTCTCTCCCTTTTTGTAATCTCTTGCAGGCGCAGCGGCTCCAACAAGCAGCTCCCCTACCAGCCCAATATTTACACTAAACCACTAAAGGACTTTCTATTATAATGCTATCTCATTGATACAAGATTACTCCTGAACCACATCAAACCCCGTAACACCGTGAAAAGGCACAAACGCCGTCTCAAGAAAGAGGCGCGGAGTGGATTATTTTAGTCTCGTTATTTCAACGGCACTTTTTAGATTTATGTATAAAGTAATGCAATGCTACAGTAAGTGTTTCTCCCCTGGGGGCAACTGAGTGTCTATATGGATTAAATGTACACGGGTAAACACTTGCGATAGCTAATTATATTCCTGAAAGTACCCGATTCTTGCCATCTCTTAATCCTACAAAATAAAAACACTTAAAAAAAAAATTTCAGATAATCATCAATTTTATCTACTGTCTTTGAAACTCTACAGAGATTTTTTCACCTGAGAATCAAAAAAGTGTTAAAACTCCTGGCTCTTTTAACTCTCTTTTACAAAAGCTGCATGGATGTAAAAACCCCAACAGAACACAGCACTTGCCGTCTCCTCTGGTTGCACAGAACATGAAAGAGTAACCAGACATTTTTATTCAAATGAAATTATACAATTTTTTTTTATCTTTTTTTTTTTCCTTCAGCATGCAAAAAAACCCCACCCTATAGTGAACACAAGCTTAAAGCAATCTTTTCCAATGGACCATTTTACTTATTCTACAATTTCTTACCCAAATTACACAGGTATAATTATTTTGACACTGTAATGAAAAGAAAATGGGATTTGGGCACTGTGGGTTTATCTAATAACACTATTTCTTGCCAGACTTCACAGCACTGACAATCACAAAGAGCCCTGTCCATTCCAATAGGAAATATTTGATTTTACTGTAGGAACATTATTTATTTTCACCAAGTTGCTATTATCAGAAAGGATATGATAGCTGAATAATAAAAATGAAATCAAGAAATTCTGGTGTTTCAAGGCTTTATTTTTTTCTGCTCTCACTTTTGACATTTTCTTCCCCTGGAGAGACAAGATAAAGTGCTGTCATAAATGGGTGACTTTTCTTGTCAAATGACAGATTTGATTCTCCATGGCAACCACAAATCAAGGTGCTAGTCTGAATTAAAGCTTCTCTTAAAAGGCGTCTTTATGTTTATAAAATGAATTTAAATTAAATGGGTATTAGGTACAGTTTTTTACCTCCATTTATTTATTGACTAAGGAGCTCTGTACTGCGTGGAGCATATTTGCATTTTAAGGAAAGACAACATATTGTACTGGCAGATGCACAAACAAAGCAAGTTACAAGGTCATGCTACATATACTAGTTTACAGTACTATGAATGGTATACAGATGGACAGCAAGCAGTTAAGAGGTACTTAAATACTGGAAAAAGCACAAAAATTACCTAGAGAGTAACAGATGAAGGAAATCTCTCCTCATTTCATAACACTGCTTTCTTCCACACACAGTTAATAGAGAGTCATGTAATTGTCACAAACAGAATGCCAAAAGGGAAAAAAAAATGTAAAAAATCAGATGCTTCCTCCTGTGCCCTTATGCAATCTTACTATAGAGCATGATATGCTCTTACAAATGGTTGTTACCATGACTTTCAAATACCCGAATTTATCCCAGATTTCTAACTTCAACTGCTCTAAAAATTCACTTTCTTGAGGTCACAACATATCTGAATTTCTTTATTCAGAAGATGAGTCAGTGGAGCCTCCTAGTTCCACAATTAACCTCCCTTATTACCTCTTTTTTTTAAAAAAAACCTGAAACTGAGGGAACCTAAATTGCACTGTAATACTCTCCTCATTCCATTTCCCCACAGAAATGGGAAAAATCTATGCATAGACATAAGACTTAAATTTTTAGCATCTAGGTGAAGCCAAATATATCTTTTTACACACAAGGAAGTAAATACTTTCAAAAATGTAGAGAGCATTATTTTAAAAAAAATCAAAATACTGCAGGTTTGTCAGCCAATTCTCTCGGTTACCAGAGTCAAGTGGCTCCATATTCACTGCCCTTGTAAGCTCTGCCAAATTTGATTTTAAGCTTCCTGAAGTTAAAGAAGGTTTATACAGTATTAACACGAGATCTTCTCACACATTTCTCAAGTTATTACACAGCCTTTTATCCAAAATCACAATTTTAAGCAGCACAGGAAGGCTTCAGTTCGGCTTCACAGGCAGACACGGACAGAGGATGTCTTCATCCCGCCAGCGGGCTTTCTGCTCCGCTTCACCGCTGATTCTCCCAGAGAAGGTGCAATAAAAGGGAGCCAGGAACTTGGAAATTCTCTTTACACCCTGGGTCTGTGCAGGATTTGGCCCCTGCGCCCAGCAGCTTGGGGAGAGCCCCCACCTTGCTGCTGTGGAGCAGCTCAGATGCAGCTTTTGGGGTCCTGAGCGTGGAGCCATTCCCCGAATTAGCGGCACCTGTGTGTAACCCAGAAATGTCCCAATCTCATATGGACAGCTTTCCAACCCAAATATCCCACCTTAAGAATCAGAGGGAATAACAATCAGGCCTCTCTGAATGGGTGTGTAAACACTGGCTACATAAAAATCAAAGGACACTTTGCTAATGTACTACTGTATAAGTAAAAGCCTCATTAAAATATGACTAATCCACGGCAGAAATGTGCATTTTATGGGGTAAGCAACTGAATTTCTTACATTTTTATAGTGAGAAAAGAAAAAGAAAACGAGTCTACCTATTTCACTCATACTGTAACCTGATCACGATGTTTATATATGCCCATCACAGCGCTATATAAATTAAGTTCCAAGAAAGGGTTTGAGAAAATAAAATATGGTTAACTTCAAACAACACCTCCAGCTCGACTCCTGAAAATCCTTGGCACTTCTTGCTACGCACTTCTGGACATTCTTGAGGTTAAGAGCCAGTCTCCTCGAGGTCTAAATACTGAACTTTTAGGGAAAATTCCTCGAATTTCCACCATGCACAGGGTTAAGTGCATGTAGAACATATTCTCCAGGCTGTTACACATGCTGGATGCTGTGTGGAAGGTACTGGCAGTATTGTCTCCTAATGCAAGGGGATGGAGAGTGATGTCCACACCTTGTGCTTAGGTCTTCTCTCCATCAGCAGCATTAGGGTGCAGCAAAGAGGTAGAGGGTTAAGGTCATACCTGGGAGGTTTTCTAGACCTTGAGAGCCAACTGCTGGAGCAGTGAGCACTGAAATAAAAGCTTGCAGCTGTTAAAATTGTTATTCAAACTGTATTTCTGAAATGGGCAGCCACGGAGCCTTGTGGCACAGTGTTGTTTCGGGATGTGCGGCAGCCAAACCAGCAGCAGTTCTCCACTTCAGCCTCAAGTGTTCCAAAAGTAAATATGGCACAGGCAGAAAAACCTGGCAAGTGAACAAATTTGGGGCTCTTAACCTTTTTGAGAGGTCGTGGTAGTGCTGGGGCTGCACCAAACCATGGGAAAACTGTGATGTTTTCCAGTGTGGAGTAACTCCAGATACAAACATGGATTTGTCACAGCAGTGATGCAAAAGAAGAGAGCTTGGCTTAAGTGCATTAGATAAAGATATTTTATTTTCTTCTCTTCAAAATCTCAGCCACTTGGTTAGTGGAAATACAGGGCTTTGATTAGCAAACACCTAAAACTTAAAGTGGCGTAAGCTGACGATGTTAAGCCTTCTTTGTGCACTCTGTGGGCTTTCTGAGGTGGCTTTTAGCAATTACATGAAATCCTCTCTTTAATTGTTGTGAAGCAGCACAGCTCACCTTTTGTATTATTTCTAATGCATGGCATTTTGCTTTATTGAGCATGACCTCAGAGCTGGCGATAGTCATAAATTTTACTACTTTAATAGTATATGTTATCTGACATTTCCTAACACTGAGCTTCAGGATTTGAGACTGACCAGTCTTGACAGAGATGGATAGTTAGCACAAGAGTTATAAAGGGAATAGCAGAGGCTTTGGTGATATTTTAAGCAGGGAAACTATGCAACATACTTTAAAAAGTGGAAAGACAACCAGGAAAATCTTTGGTTGGTAATCATAGTCAGGAAATGCCAGCAAATGTTTTGAGATGCAAGCTGAAAATGGGAAAGATGTTTAAAGCCAGCTTTGCTACCTTTAGCAGTGAACTATAAAGTTAATCACATATATTTTTGGGGTCCTTAACGTGGACCAGATGGAACTACACTGCACATAAATAAAAAACATTCTCTGGCTTGTGGGCTGGTTTAAATTTTATTTCATTGGATAAATGTGGAAGACAAAGTCACCAAGTAGGTTTTAGTCTGAGTAAACCGTGAAGCAATTAACAGAGTTCCAAGATGCATCTTCATCCATCAGAATCCCCACTGCCTTCTCGTTTCCACATGGAAGTTATTTCATTTTAACTTGAGACCTCACCACGTCCACCCCAAGTAGGTTTGAGCAAGTTCAGGTGCAGCACCTGCTCCTGGATCCATCTGGGGGGGCTCCACCCACATCCTACTGAATCCTAAAAAAACCCAATCATTCTTCTCATCAGTTATTTTGTTAGAAAGAATACTAATTAATTTGGGGAAATTTGATAACGAGCTGTGGAAATGCTTGATGCAAACCTGCACGGTAAATAAACTGAGGAGAATAATCTCGAATCTCTTTTAAAGTTATAAAATTATTTACTTGTTCTGATCTGAGCAAACATAAAAGAATACCTCTCCCAGGCTCCAGGCATTGTTACCATCAATTAACTAACAATTCCATAAACAATAAAAGTATTACAAAAACAGCAGCACATCCACACCTACACATTAGCACCAGTCAGCAAAAACCCCAACAAAAAACTACAAACAACACTTCCTACTCCTTAATTCCCAAAGGAAACTCCACCCCAGCTGCTGCAATCAAAAATACAGACTTAACAAAGCGCCTGCAAGGTTAAGTGGCAATTTTAGGTGTTACTTGGAACAGAAGTAAAACAATTTCAGACACAAGGGTGAGTGTAACCTGAGAACTCCACGAATACAGACTTTTCCCTAAATGACAATTTCTTGCAGAGAATGTGTTCTCAGCTTCAGGATGCTGAAAGGTGAATGGGTCTAGACAAAAGAAGAAAAGAAAAAAACCCAACTAGACCATGAATCACTGACTGACCCCAGAGGCAGCAGAGCTTCCTTGCAGCAGTACAGATGTTTTCAGGAGAGGGCTGGACAACCACTGGTCCATCACACATTGGAAGTGGAGGGACAGCAGGAAAAAGGGATTCCATCCTGCTTCCTCCCTGCCTCTTCTCCCTCCTGCAAGTCCACACTTGCCTCTTCCCACTGCTTTCTCAACTGTGTTCTCAAATTTCTGTGGGTCAACACAGCACTGCCTTGGCACTCGTACAACGCCTGTGAAATCCAGGGAGTCATGCAAATACACCTCAATATGCAACGCCTTATTTTCTGATTCATTATGAATAGCTACGAGCCATTTTAGCCAGGATGGCGAACATCTCCCTTCTTCACTTTGGAAAGTATTCTTTAAAAAATATCATCCTGACTTCTTATTGCTCCTCAGCTCTCCCACCGATGGTCCAAAGATCCCTAAGCACACGCAGGCCATCACTGCAGGCAATCACTGCTCCTGCCCTGAAGTCAGGCAGGCACTGAAAGAGGACAATGCCAGCAATGCCAGAAATGCAGGCTGAGATAAATTAGGAAAAAATACCATTCATCGGGAAAATGATGTTTTAAATTACACCATCATTCAGCAAGCCAAGCCCCTACCTGGTAGTTCTGAGTATCTTTCCTCTGTCAAGTTAATGCTCTTTGCCCCCCCAAAAATACTATGGAAAAATTCAAGTGTCCCCTGGAATTAATGTACATTGTTACAATCAGAGAATCAATTCAGTCCTTAAAACTGTGAAATACAAAGATTTTCATCCTGTTTTAAGTCCAAGTTTTAACACAAGCTGAACTTTGAACCCTCCAGGATTTCTTTCCAAGAGCAAGTTGATCCAGAGGAGGATCTCCTTCAACATGTATGTAATAACAATGTAAAAAGTACTGACTCTGACAGAGGAGGGTGATTTATGAAATACAAGTGTGGGAAATAATTATTTACCTTCATAACAAGCAGTTTCTTCTTGGTTTTTTTGCCATAAACGTAACTTTCTCCCAACAGCAACTTCTTAAAAGATGTTTGTCAACTTCTGTCATTCAGAGGTACACAACAAAGAAAAATGTATATCACTCTAATGAGATGCACAGCCAAGGACGGTTGTCAGCATCATAGCACCGCTGTTGTGACATGTATTTAATTTTATTCAATACATAACGGGGAAGCTGTTAAACCCAGCAGTCCAAGCAACGTCCAAATACGCATTAATAATGCGGTGAATAACTGATCATCACTAGATGGTTTTCAGCAAGATAAAGAGTTTTCCCTCCCCCTTTTAAAAATATCCTCGGAGTTGGGAAACAAAGAGGCAGAAGTTAAGACTGGTGCCTGCTACCTCCCACAATGGGCACATGTCTGCAAGTGCCAACCCGCTCGTGGCTGAGCCATCCTGGTTGTGCTGTGGATTTCAGCTCTGCACCAGGAGATTGCAGCAGCACAGCAGGTGGAGCAGGGGGCTAAGGGAGGAGCAATTTACGTGGATTTTGTTCCCCATTTTTCAAGGTAGACGGCAAATTCGGTTTCTCAGACGTGTACAAATTCGTGTACAAAACCCACTGTGTAATACAAGGGCATCTGTGTTTACCAAAGTAATCATTATTGTTTAATGCGTATTTCTTAGGCCATTTAACAAATAACTTTAGCTCTGATGAACATGGTGATTTTCATGATAGACTTAAAAGGAAAAAAAAAAAGTTCACAAGAAATGTGGAGCTGCTGACATGTGCTAAGTATTAGGACAAGAACCACAGATTAGGGGCACTGCTTTGACCTCACGTATTCTCACCCCCTGCACGCTCAGCCAGCACAGTTCAACAGGGAATTGTGGTTTCCTGCCTTGCATCAGAACCTGAAGTCATCCTTGGGCTGCCTCCTGCCCCAAACTTTGTGGACAGATGCAAGGAGGGCAGGCAGCACCCCATCAAACACCAGGAGCAACCACAGGACTAAAACCCCATTGTTTTGGGACCAACCCCACAGTCAGGGCTGCATCCACCCATAGCCCCCCCAGAGCTCAGTGCAATGGACACACAGGTCTTCAAACCAATCCCACCACCATCACAGCCACGGGGAGATTCCCATCCTACTCCTGCTTTACAACTTCCCACCGCCATCTCTGCTCCCTGGCTGCAGCATCAATCCCAGAGGGAACAGCACTCCCAACCCTCCGGGGCTCCAAGAGGAGCTGGAGGCAGGCAGGGCTGACAGGCAGGGCTGGGGAGCTCGGAGGAGTGAGCCCAGTGGAGACCCTGCTACATGTTCAGTGATTATAAGATTAGTGTGTTTTTATTTAAAGTATTATCCGTTAACATCCCGTATTACAAAAGTAGCACAACAGTATCGACAGACTGTCAATATTAATAGGAGTGTCTAATGTTTTATCAATACTAATTTAATTTCTGTTATCTGCAGGCTGCAGGGCCTTTCTGAAGAAACAGAGGAACAAGAATGAGAAAGCCTAAGCAGTGACATAACAGGAAAACGAGCCATTCCTTCAGCTTCTCGATCCTTCAGTGGCACCCTGCTGTTAACACAGTTATCCTTGCTGCTTCTTTTGAGTAAAAACACCAAGAATAAAATCCACCAAGATGTTTTTCTTCCAATATCACCAGATCCTCTGCAACTCTCTTTTTCTTTTTGGACGGAAACCATCTTTGCAGAACAGCATTTTTCCTAACTATGTACACCCAAAATCTGTAAAATAAATGTGTCAGACAACAGCAATTACAGGTTGGATGAATAACTCACCATTACTGTTGATTCACAAAGGAGAATTTCTAGACCAGTGAATGACCCAGACTCATACAGACCATAAAGGGCCACATGGAAGATGCATGTTTTCCATTTTACAGGCAAAATAGGTATTTTTAGAATAAAACTTCTTGAAGACTTGTACTTTAATGAGGTTCAAACGAGTGTCCCTAGGAGTGCAGGGCAAGGAGACGTGCTGACAAGTCTGCCCGAGGTGGCGAGTGCTGTGAGGGATAAGAATTCCTATTCCTGCCAGGGAGACACTCAGCACGACCCCAATCACAGCCCCACCCCTGCACTTCCCATCATTACTAACGCACTTGAAAAGAGAGAAGAAGACAGGTCCACAATGACAAAATGTCAAACTGAACAAAGTAATTGAGCTAATCACGTAAACATTCATTATTACTAATATTAAAATATCCTGTTTTGCATTTTCTTTTTGTGACAGAATGAGCAGCATCTAAGGACTCAGAATTAACATCTAAGAGCTGAGTAAAAGAGGAAACTGTCTAAAATGAAGACACAGTATCAAAGAAGAATATTTCTCTTGCTTTAGCACATGAATGATCCCAACTGCACTCGCTACAAAGCATTAAGTGGGAATGCAGGGGAAAATATTCTTCTCCTTAAATATATTTCAAATAAGTGATTTATGGTTTTCAAACTGTGAAGGAGAAAAGTGGAAAAGAAGGTATTGGGGTAGGAAATTGGCTTACCTCGTGATACTCCACGATGTGTGACCAGTTCCCACAAATGGGTGAGTCCTCAGTCCCTCATTAATGAGGCTGCAGATTTCCTGGTCCCCCCAACCACCTGGAGCTCCCCCACACCACCACCAGCCATACCCTGAGGATTTTACATCACTGTGCCAAATTTCAAAGAGTAACAATACCCAAAAGTCCCCTAAAAATACATCCAGAGGGTGCTGAGCAGGGGAAAGCAATTCCAAGATGCCAGAGATGGGCTGGGTGGGTGACAGACCTCCCCACATCATCCCTGATGCTGGGCCACAGCACCATGGATGGTGGCATCATCCAAATCCCACATTAGAACAAGGTGAAGCAATGTTTAAAATGGAGATGGGGGAAAAAAAATCAATACATTGCAATCAAAATGCTGACTGCCCTCCCCTAACCTGTCTGTGACCTCCCCACAAGTTCTTCCTGAAAGATTTACTGTAATTTTCACACAAAATTCTGCCTTCAAAGGGATCTTTGGTGCTAATCATGTGCACTGCAGTCCCAGAGATTAACATAAAGCAGTGGTTAGGAGGAAGCCCTGTGTGCCAGACTCTTTCCCAGAACCACAGAAATAAAGAAGGCAGGCAGAAGACAAGGGAAAACAGTCTGTGGCCTCTGAAAACCAGGGGACTGAGCTGCTCAACAAATCACTTCCAGGCAGTTAGGGATGGAATCAGAAAAGTATCTCTGAAAGGAAAAAGAACCAGTGAGGAACAAGCAAGCAATGCAAGGAGTGAAACTGTGCCACGGGGAAATTAATCCAAGAGAAGTCCCATAAACTGGAAAAGGCTAAGAATCAAAATTAGGAGTTACTGGACAAGAATTAGTGTAACAGATGTAGTTCCCTACCAGGAAATGTGATTTGAACACCTCATGCACAGCCCAGCCAAGGATTTCAGAGGAGGCAACAGGAAGAAATTACAAGGCACAGTGATGTAGCTTAGCCTGCAACTAAGAAAGCAAACTGAAGATGAGCTTCTGGGTCTAAGCACCCACCAGGGCAGCTTGAGGGATCTGCAGGAGAGAACCAACCTCTCCAGCCTGCCAAGGAGGTTTGCCTTTGTGTTTTAAGCCTCCAAACCTGGCTGTCTGGGAGCTACACACATAGCAACACCCCGAGCAGATCCTGTCTCCAGCTGAAGAAAAGAATCTGCCAGGCATCCCTACAGCAATCCTCCTTGCCAGTTACACCTCTTACCTCACTCAGCACTTTGTGCTCACTGCCTCTCTCATCTACAACCACCATTTCTGCAGCATTTCTCCCTCCTCCACCTCTTCCCAAAGCTCCAACCCCCTCTTTTCCCTGTGCAGGATCAGCTCCGATGGGAGCAGCAGCAGCCACAGCTCATAACTCGCCTAACGAGTGCCAGCCAGAAGTGATTTGTAGGCATCAAGTAGATTATTGTTTTTTGAGAGAGTGGAAAAGAAAAAGAGGGGCACAAGCTTAAGGTGTTGTTGATGAATGAAGATGAAAAGAAGGTTTTAGGGTGAGAAGTGTTTGTCTAGTGTGACCTAAACCGTTCAAACCTCATTTGATAGATGATGGACATTTATTCCCTGCTATGTGTCACTTCAAAGTCTGAGGTTTATATTAAACAAGAAGTCTTCTCCTTCTAAGTTGTTCTTCAGTTTTTCCCTGGAGTTTATCACACAGCACAATACTTGGAAATGTAATCGCACTTAGTTTTTATAATAAAGTCATACGGTCACTAGTAGTACATATTAGAAAATGCATTTTATTGTTTTTCATTATGTAATTGTGTGCTCCATTGCTTTTCATCTGTTTTCCCTTGCCGTGGGAGGTGGCATGGCCCAGGAACACCATTTTTCTGGGGATGATGTTCTCTGGGCAGAACGAAACCAACACAGCCCCTGTCCCCAGTGCCACCATGCCCTTCCCTCCTCTCCACTCCCCACAGGCAAGAGCCAGGCTCCCAATAAAGCTGACAGTTCCTGCTCCAAGGTAAGGCAAATCCAGCTTTTCCACCCCTACTTGAGAAGCCATCAGCAGCAAATACTTAAAAGTAAGCAAGGGCACCAGGCCCAGCCGCAGCTTTAATCAAAGAAAAGAGATTGCTGAAGTCTTGCATTCAAGTCACCCATGATCCTTTCTCCCTTGCACAGACAAGGATATCTTTCCTCTGGATATGGGTTTGCAACTTTATGACAGGTTGATGTTTGGAAAGAAATCATCTACATCATGAAATAAGTTTTCCCCAAACAGCTAATAGAACTGAAAGTTTTGAACAGAGGATTCCTCCTACTAAAAGACATGATCATTCCATTATAAATGTTTACATTCCTATGCATTAAAAACAAACATATTATGCTAATAAATTATGGGAAAACTGTGCTTGATGGGAAATGCTCCTGTTTAGTATTCACACGAAAGCATTGCAGCATTTAATCACATGGTAAATTTACTCATCTTACTACATCTATTCTTTTAAATGTGCCCCAAAAGTTTTCTCTGCACTTGCTCACTACGATTGCTTTCAACGTTGCTTTTGAGGAGTTCATTTTACTTAGATTCTCTATTAAGAAGAAAACACCATGGATTTACTGAAACCATATTTCTCCTCCTCAAGAGTGTTGATTCAAACAGGAGCAAAAAGCATTTCATGCTGGTCCTGGCCCCGAGCAAGGACATCACCTCTTCTCTGTGTCCTACCCAGAAAAAAAAGGCCACTGCCTTTGATCTGAGATGCTCTGCTCTACCACACTCCAAACACACAGACCTCATATTAGTGCCCTTCCTCTCCCCACCAGCAGCAAATTTCCACTGCAGCCCTGCTAAGCCCTTGAAAACTCCACAACTGTGCATCCAAGCTCAAAGTCAGAAGCTTGAAGTTATGCTTCATCAAGTTGCTCCATCTCACTACACTTTTGGAGCTTAAAAAAATTATCAAATTCTATTGAATTTCTCTCTACACAGCTGCATCTCTAATGAAGCCCCATAAAAGTTAAAACTTATATTCAGTAATCATATGCAATTGAAACATCATAAAATGAGAAGTCAAGGAACTGTATGTGGGCTGCAATGACTTGTCTTATTGTATTCATTCCCTTAATAAATATATCTTAAAAATAACCTCACAGTCACACATTTGCAATATAATATAAAAATAACACTGGATTCAAATTATTAAACAGGTAATTTAATAGAAGAAGAATTGAAATGTAGGACAGTGTGCAACTTTATGCTATAGGAATAAGATGATTTTAGCCAACACAACTATTTTTCTTTTTTGCATTATCTCTGCATTTATAATATTACAACATCCACATAACCTTGACACTGTAGTCACCTTAGTAACAAACAAGTGTAACATTCACTTATAATTGAAATCTCAATAGGGTGTTTGATTCAAGTAAAACAAAAATTGGAGGCCCCTACTCTGCTGCTTTTTTCTTAGTCACATAGACATGGCCTAAAAGGATTTAAAAATAGATATATTTGTACACTATTACATCTACAAAGCAGAACCATTTAATTTTAATTTAATGCTTAATGGAAACAAATATAACACCTTTAAAAGACACGATGCTAAAAAGAGAAGCGAATTATTTAAGTTCTGGACCAGCACAGCTTGGAGAATTCACACCAAGTAAAGGCCAAGATTTAAACCAGTCTTCCAGCCAAGAGAAGGAGCTGTGCTGGGGACATTGGACCAGCAGAAGTGGGCAGGTAGAGGACATCCTTCACTGTGCCACCACAGCCCAGAACTGATAGAGATGAGCAACCCCACCACGTCAAGCTTCTGCTTTGCATAGCTGATTTCATTTAAATCAGAGTGTTTTGCATGAAGGAGGAGGGGCAAAAGACCTAGCAGTGCCCAGAAGGGCACATTACTGTGCTTGGTCATTCCTTAACAATGGCCAAGACAGAGAAAGGTACAAGAAACACCTGAACTGAGAATTTTCACCTCTGGAAACAGGGCTTTCCACCTAACCCTTTGTTAACTTTGTCCTAAAGCAAGAGAATTTATATTCTTCCCAACTTGTAAGATCAAATAAAACTGCTCCTACTCAAGGCACATGCAGACATTTGCAACTACCTATAAACTTAAATTCTCTTACTGTTTCACACCTAGTCCTTCATAGGTAGGATTTACAGTTTTACTGAACGATTAGCTGGCTCTGTTTGAGGAAAAAACCCAGCCTCAACCATCTGAAGCCACCTTTCCCTTTGTTCATGCTGGCTTGCTCTTTTCCCAGCTCCAAGGGCAGGAACTTTCTGCTCCTGCAGAAGCTGCAGCCCATCACCTCCAGAGCACACGTCCCTCTCGTCAAGGGCTGCCATCTGCCAGGGCTCCAGCCCGCCCATCACACTTTTATGAAGTCCCTGACGAGCGTGATTCAATTAACGTCGCCTGAAAAGCCACTCCACCGCAAATGAGAGGTGACAAGGAGCTGAGAGAGGAGCAGGGGGACACGGCAGAAGTGTCACTGCACGGGGCAAAATGGGGCTGAGCTGCCTGTGTCCAGGGTGATGGGGAGGGGGACACAGAGAGGGAGAATCTGAAGAGGTGAGACTTTTAGAAAGCTCTTCCCACCCTGCGGCTGGAAAGGCAAACGGATGGGATTTATTGGGTTATTCTGTCGTCAGGTGCTTTGCCTCCACATCACCCCAAGCACACCTGACAGAGCATCACCTTGCTGGGGCAGGGGGATGCCCGTGGGCTCCACCAGGAGATCTGTGCCTGAAACAGCTGCAGGAGTGGGCTCCTTCTGCCGGTGGAAACAAGGACTCGGCTAAATGTGGAGAGCTACAAGTTTTTGCAACAACATGCAAGTCTCCAACATGTGGCCCGTAACGTAGCTGTTGCCATGGTAAAAAATTCATGTTTAGTGAAAAGTGTTAAATCTTGTATCATAAGTTAAATCAGCTGCCAAGACACATTTTCACAAGTAGGGGAATTTTTGTCTTTTCAGAATGGAATGTTTTTCAGTTGACATTGATTTTTCCCTAAAATAAGTCCCCCAGAAAGGAAGCCAATCACACGTGAGGCAGTCCAAGAGCTGAATTACTCTACTCCTTCTCTGAATCATCAACAAGTGTTGTGTGCTAGTGCATGTGTGTGTACAAATGCACTGTAACTTCATAAATTCCATCCTCTTATACAAACCAGCAGTTATACAAATTATTCAGGGTATTAAGCTAATGATCCCAGCAGAAACAGCACCAATATTTCATATTTTGGGTGATAAGACTTCAACAAGTAACTTTTCTAGCCAGGAACAATCTCAGAAACTATGTTCAACTTGCCCCGGCCTTTTCACAAATACAAGACTGAACCTGACTATACAGTTGTTTATGTAGGTCAAGGACAGAAATAGTAAGAGTAGATTTATTTGGTTTTATGTTTCTTGTTCAGTATTTCAAAAGAGAACAACTGGTTTTAATGTAATTTCAGACAGAGAGACAAGTTAGAATTACCCCAGAATTAGCAAAAAACCCGACAACAACAAAAACCCAAACAAACAATTTTTTTTAAACCCATCCCCAAAAGAAACCCCAACCACAAAAAACTTGTTACTTTTGTTCATTTAAAAACTGTTGCAAGGAAATCTGGCTGTTACCAGTTCAAGACCTGTATGTGTCTTTCTGCTCCTGAACTATTCAAATTTGGCTCATTCGAGCATCTTATGGGTAATCTTCCTTATTTAAAGCAAAATGCATTTCCAGTGGGAGGTTCTCCCACTGACACACCCAGAGCAGCTCCTGCAGAGGGATCACTGCCCTGCTGGACAAAGGAGAGCTCCTGGACAACACTGGATTTTCCTTTCCCACATCTCTCCTCAACAACCACAAGCTGGATTTCACCTTCGTTGTGTCTTCTGCGGTGAGGACTTTGCCCACCAGATTGCTCTCTTTTTTACCTGCTTCCAAGTAGCAACAGCCAGCAGCCAGTCACATCCTTGTTTCTAAGTTAAGAAACACTTCTGATTCCTCCTCCTCTCTCTAATTATTGCTCCGCGATCGATTTGCCATACGCCACGCCAAATTCGCACCTTAGCTCCTCACCTCTAGTCAGTAAAACTCAAACTCTCCTCCCATCTTCTCCACAAAAGACATTTTCTAGCAAGCAAGCTCCTGCTTATGCTCTCTTGCCTCTCTCTCTCTCTCTCTCTCCTGAAACCAGCTCTTTGGAAAGGCTGGAGCATATTTAGCCCTCCCAGCTCTCTGCTTGTCTCTTTCTTTTATTTTACATGGTTCAGTGTTCACATTCTGCTATTATTCTGCCTTCTCTCCTTCTTCCCCTGCCCCGGTGCTACAAAAAGACATCTTCTGTGACACCTTAAAGAAAAAAAGGTCCCTGAATTAACATGACTTGCACTGCGTGGTATTTTCAGAGCGGCCATTTGCTAATGTTGCAAACACAATTAGGAAGTCAGGGGAAGAGCTTACAGGAGCAGCTGAAAGCTGCAGAGATAAAATGGAAAGCTTTTACCTGCCAAGCTCTCAGGTTAGGGTTCTAGGTTGCCCTCGGATCTAATAAAGCTATAAAAGAGCCATATTAAGGAGATGCACAGTTGCATCACTGTAAATATCAAGCGAGGCTTTTTCCATCCTCCTGAAGACATGGATTTTTGCTTCCACGATTTGCAGGCTGGTAGCCATAGGTGGTTTAAATTCTTGGTATTAAAAAAAGCTCAGAGCATTACTGACAATTAAAAACAGCTTTTACACATGCACAATAACGCTTCTCATGCTTAAAAAAAAAAATAATATGCATATCCATATTACCATCATAATAAGTGCCACAGAGTGACATGATATGATTGAGTATAATGGTTCCTTTGGAGCCATTATGGTCGATCAGTAAATAATACACTTTTGAAATTGTCTAACTACATATTTACACTTGTCAACTCTCATACACTTCAGTGACAGAATTTAAAAGAAACACTGTAAAAAACTGTAAGAACCATTAAACCACAAAAACATTATGCTGAAGTAGTATTAAGGTTTGACTTAAACCCACAAAAACCTGGAAATTTCAGGTTAAGGCCAAATCTCCCAAAATGACACTGTCTGTAGCTCCCAAGCTGTGCCCCAGTGCCTGCAGAGATCCAGGAAAAGCGAGGGATGAGGCAGGAAGGCAGGAGACCACGGGGTCAGGATGGTCCATGTGAGAACTGAGCTTTGTGGAGAGCTCTGGCCACCAATTTCATGGGGGAGAACCAGCCTGCCAGCAGCAACTCAGCTGCTCAGCAGAACAGCACTTCATGATATTTTATCTAAACAAAGCCTGGGCCTTTCTCTGTTTATTCAGATGAAATTCCCAATTAAGTTGAGAAAAATTAGTCTTCATTTGTTTCAGAAGAGGCCCCGTTGAGACAATGGGAGTTTTCCCTAGCTGAAACACATGGAGAAAAACTTCAGGCTTTGACCCTAAAAAGGCATTGTCAAAAAAATATGTTAAACAAACACGACAGTGGATCATTAATATCCCAAAGATTCACTCCATGTGGGGGAAAAAAAAAACAAGACTGAGAAGGAAGATGTTTTTTCAACAGTAGAATAATGGGCTTGGCGATGTCTTTTTTAATTGATAATTTTGTGTCTCTTGTTCAGCTGTAGCCACTTTTGCTCCGAGCAGTGGTGGCAGCAACTTTATTGGTTCCAGTAGAGCTCTGCTGAAAACAATAAGCATCAAGCTCCCCAATGCCATCTGTCTTTCTGTGAGGGTCACATCCTGCTGGCCTGGAATCAAGGGGATATTGAATGCTTGGGAGACATCAAGAGCAGCCCCAGGCTCACGACACCTCCTTTGCAACAAAAAGACCCCAAACGCTTCAGATGCTCTGCGCTGAAATCCTCAACCAGACTTTAAAAAGCAGTGATGGATATTATCCTAGAGAAAGGTCTTCCCTTCATATATATCTATATCTGTATCTATCTCCTTGCTCAGACTTACCTATTACCTGGCTTGTGAGAACAAAATCCATAAAGGCTTGGCAGGGCAGGGTCTTGAAGTTGTTTGAAGACACAACCACCACACCCCTG
Source organism: Grantiella picta (assembly GCA_013397955.1). Taxonomy (NCBI): domain Eukaryota; kingdom Metazoa; phylum Chordata; class Aves; order Passeriformes; family Meliphagidae; genus Grantiella; species Grantiella picta. The sequence continues at coordinate 52,205 of VZRM01007524.1, read as the reverse complement.
ACAAGAGGGAATTACAGCTCAGTTTTATAGTCAACTCTCCCCTCGACTGGCTGATGACAGAGCAGCTTCCCTCCCAGATCAGCATCTGGGATTTTACAGCTGCTGTATATAAATGGGATTTTCATGACAAACAACTCTATATTCGATTTCCTTGTATATCTGAACGTGAGAACGATCTCTTAAGGCTCTGCTGGGAAGAAATATTAATGAAGACAAAGAGCATTTCAGGCTGTTTCCCCCTGCAGCATTACCACGATGACAGTATAAAGACTTTGTCCTACACAAGTACTTTAAGTCCACATCCTCCTCCCCAAGCAGCACTCCAGGACCGCCCTGTGTGCCTCAACCCAACCCCACCTGGAGGACAGGATCTGCCATCAGCTCGTAGAGCTTCCTCTAGCCTCTCATTTCATAAGCCCTCCCTGGAGATACTTGCTTTTGTCTAAATATTATAAACCAGGGTTAGACGAAGACTTAATAAACCCTGTTGCCTTTTCACTTTGTGCATCTGTCTCCTCTCACCCAACCTCACGGCTCATGCAAATGTCAGAGCAAGAACAGTTTTTACATCTCCTCAGGTCGCCCCACGGTGATATCAGCAAAGGTAAACAAACTACTGAAGTCTGGGTATTTTTATTTCCGATGGCATGTAAATCAGTGGATAAAAGCTGGGAATAAACTGGCAATATGAGGGCAGCTTATTTAAGTTTCCTCCCCCAGCTCAGTGTTCCCTCAGTATAATAAAGCTGACATAACCCTACACTAAATAAAAAAAAAAAAAGGAAAAACCCGAAGAGATATAAATATTTCCTCCAAAGTCGAAGACACTCCAAGATGTTTGGCCAGCTCTTACAGAAAGAGAGAAGCATTTCCCTACCAAAGGCAGAAATCTTCACCTGTAGGATATCAGGAGGAGAGCAGACACCACCTCAAGTGCTCAGGATGGGCACAGGGTTCATGTGGGACACCCAGTGAAGACAGCAGACCCCATGAGTGTTTGGGATGGGCACAAGCTCCACGTGGGAGCAGCAGAACCTGGGACACACAAGGTGCTTCCTTCCTACTGTACCACCTACACCTCTCCTCAAAACAGCCAGAGCACAGCTTCCTCCTGGGACTCAAATCAGAAAATGACTGGTCTTGTGTAGAGCTGAAAGCCCCTGGAAAGATGGGTTTTTAAGAGCAGGAGCTCCAGCTGCCACCTAATTGCCTGACCAGTGGGTGCCCCAAACCCACAAGCTCCTCACACCATTACCTCCTGGCAGAGAGATGTTCTGTGCTCCCACTCTTCCCTCTCTGCCTCCTTGTTTAAAGCTTTCTGGCTGCTGGTGAGGAAATGATTCTGCCCTGCTCTAACTTCCTCTCCATCACCTTTCTGTCTGTGAGGACTGGTGAGAAAATGTTTCCACTGCTCTTACACTTCCACATCATCCATTTCTGAGGCCCTTATAGGAAAAAAAACGGCTGTCTCCCATCTCCTGCTGGTGATAGCTTTATCAGATAATAGCACAAAGCAGGAATGATCTTGTAAAGCTGTTACCAATACCCAAAGGTACCTGAATTGCAGCAGTGAGACAGATCATGCCTGCTGCATTCACCCACCAGTGGGCAAAGCACGAGCAGCATCCAAGGGACTTGTCTACCAAAGAGAATATCATCACTTTAACCTTCCATGAGCAGTTGTTTGGCTTCTCTGATTTTCTGCATGAGCATTGTATTTTTTTATATTTTAAGTTAAAACCTGCTGAAATTTGATAGCTCCAGACACAACAGTGCCAAGGAAAAGGAGCCTCTGGTCCCTGAGAGGGACTTCTTTCTGTGCTGGCTTGACACATAAAATCTGCTTCTTTAATTATGTCTTCCTTCTTACCTAGACGTGACGGTGTGAAAACATAATAAAAGCTCTCAGAAAAGAAATTCAAGGAAGCTGAAAAAGGATTTTTTAGGTCTCATAAATGCTTTAATAGCAAGATAGCCACTTGCACAGCCCAGCTCTGCCCCTGTGCCACTCTGGCAACTGCAGGCTCTCATGCCTTCCCAAAGCACCTCCATCTGCAACAATCTAAGAACTGCCCTGTGCAATAAAAACACAGCTTCTGCAACACACAACTCCAGCTACAACCTCCACTTTGCACTGTTAGCACTCTGCATCCAAAGAGGTACAGGTAGTTTACCAGAGTTTTTCATGCACACACACCTGCCAACTCACAACTTCACACAGCTCATGATATCTCTGCTGTGCCACTCCAGTTAAAACATCCCTTAAAGCATCTCAAGCATCAATGAGGTGATGTCAATCATGAATTCACAACCTCTACTGAGCCAGGGTGAAGCCTTGCAGATAAAAGCTCTGCTCGGGACTTAAAGTTCACCACCTTCACACAGCAAAACCTTTTCCTGTTTTGTGATGTATTGGAAAAATAGATATTATTTGCATGATAAAACAGATTACTTGAAAAACCGTCCCAAGAAATCATTATAGACCTAGAAAAGTCACGGCTTGCTCCATTACCACAACAAAAATTCTCTGTTTATTTTTCTAAATATAAAGCAATGAAAAATACCACAAATTTGATCAGGACAGAATTCTACACTAAAGCCTTCAGTTTAGGTGTGAGAAGATTTTTTTACTGAGAAGGCGTGAAATTCCCCCTTCTCCTGGTGATGAGAAATGCCCCCTGATGCCCCAGCTCCTCCAGGACACAGCCGAAGTCAAAATAATTTTCAAAACTAATATGTACACTGAGTAACATGGTTAACATCATCCAATGAATTTAGATCCACCTACACGGTATAAATATATCTAGATAAACTGTCACCTTCAGCAGAATTCATTAAAATAATGTTGTATCTTCCTTGTTAAATGTAATTTTTTTAATTGAAATTTAATCTTACTGCATTATTTGGTAGATTTTTAATTGACATTTGTAGTAATTAATTGGTAAGCATTACAGCTTTGTCTGAAGAATTTAAAACTAAATTTGACATCGAGATTGGCCAGCCACTGCTGTGAGGTGCCTGCTGGGAGCATTTCATCATCCTCCCAGCCCCTCCTGCTGATCAGAGGTGGGAGATGATGGTCTCTTTCTTACAGTCATGAATTACATTACTAATGTATTCCATTACCACCACGCAAATGTCATGTTAATTCCTGATCATCATCAAGTCATACAATGGTTTCCACGCTGGCACCCAGCCAATTAGCGGTGTGGAAAAATATTCTGCCAATTATATAACTTGAATTAGGTTAAGGACTCAAGAGAAAGCAAAATAAATGCTTTGAAAATACTTCTGAGATAAAATGTAAGTTGACACTGTCTTCATGTGCTATAGCCGATGTTATACAATCTGATAGGCAGCTGCCAACATTCATAACTGTTTATTAAATCTAGCCTCTCTTTATGGTGGCAGCTAAGATCTGTATTTTTACCAATATTAGGTTCATTGTGTTATGAAAAAAGACCAAAATACTTAGGAGCATTCACACCAGCTTATAAAACTTACATTATGTACTTTATTAAATTGTTAAAATTACTTCTTCTCTCCTCCCCCTGCCACAGAGAAAGTTCCACGGACAGAAAAGTTTCAGAAAAACAAAGTCCTTCTGTAGCCACTGATGCTGCAAGAGAGATCCTGCGAGGACAGAAGTGACATCTCCAGGCTGCTGCCACCTCTCCCTCTAAGCAGCTCTGCCAGGGGATGCCAGGCTGGGTTCCTGAGCTGCCCCCACTGCCCCATCCCACTGACACACATCTGGGTTAGCACAGCCTGGGGGAATCCACTCCTGCTCTGTTTATCACCAGGAGCACCACAGGGCAAATACAGCCTCTTTGTAACCAGGAGCCAGCGGGGAGCACGGAGGGAGGAGAGGGGCACTGTCACAAGGAGAGGTCCCCCAAATCCTGGCAGGAAGGACAGGGACACAGCAGGTCCTCGAGGTGCCATCTGCTCAGTGTTCAGTGCTTTTAGTACCACCCCATTATTTTGATTTGTTCTGTCCTGAACTCAATTTATCGTGCAAGCATGGTTATCTCCAATTTAAAAACGTACACAGCACCAGCTCCTCGACTTTAAAAATTTATAACTGCGAGCAATTTGTTAAAACCCTTTACTGTATCCTTCTGTCTCATTTTCCGAGGTGCTGCAATGAGGCAATTCACTGTTCTGGCTGCTTACCCCAGATGACCTTTGCCTGCCATAAAATGGTATACAACTAAACGCTCTGCTTTAAATAAAACCCCTGCCTCTTCGAAAGGCCCTACCTATTCAGTCAACACAATCAGCAGAAACCACATTTGGTTACTCAATAAGCTGGAAACTTTTTAAGACACGTACGGCCGTGAATGAATTCCTGACATCACCAGGGACACTCGAGTGGGGAACAAGAGAGACGGCCGAGAAGTGGCTCTTGCTGCAGCCGGAGAAAGGATCACTCCTTTAAGCTGAACTCTCAAGGAAAACGAGAACAAAAACTGAATTAGCTCGACACGTACCCTCTGCAGTCAGCACATTGCTAGGCAACTTACCATCTCTTGATAGAATTATGGTGGAGGGCTGGTCGTACATCAGGGTTAAGATGAACACAAGCACCAGTTTGGGCCAACTGCTCCTTTCCAGTGGGAATGCTCAATGCTTGGTCATTTCGTATTATTATTCTGCAATATTTCCCAAGCACCTAGAGAGTCTAATGCATTCACAAGGTATTTTAAAGCTATTATGTGACATGAAAATTTTAAGATAACTGGAAGTAAGTGAATTTTAGGAGGAATAGCACGAGTCTTTTTCTTTGTTCAAGGCAGCATTTGGAGGGAGTTAACAATCCTTCTTCTCATTGCTTTTATTTTTTAATAGCAAAGGTATCCGGAGGGCACGTTACTCGAACACTTTGTCTTTTCTCCAGATGCTGGTTGCCCACAGCTCCACACCTCCATAATTCAACCTGGTATTTCAAGTGGATGGTTTGAAACACTCCAGTCCTTCCGCTTGCCACCTCTGAGGCCAGACACAAAGTGCCATTTCAAGCAGTGCCACGGGGCTGTCACTGTACCCAGCGATGCCACACTTCACCCATGCCAGCCTTAGGAAGGGTCTCAATCTTTAACAATACCTGGATATTGAGATTTCAACCCCAGGCACTATTTACATTTACTAAAGAGGCATTAAGCAAACGCATGGAGTGCTTTAAATCGAGGCAAGTACCTTGCATATAGCCCCACGCTTCCCATGCATACTTTATAGGCACAAAGAAATAATTAATTACCTAACCACCGTGATTAAAATCAATTGATTCAAGTGCGACAGAGCAGTGAGGAATTTTTGCATGACTGGAGAAGTCTGGAATTGTTCCCCATTTGGGGATCTCAGTCATATCAGTGAGGTTGGTAATTCAGACATGAAGGAAATGGTAAGAATCCCTCTCCTCTATGCACACTTTGAGCTGCCATATGGGTTTATTCAACTGTTTACTATACCAGTCGGTAGAAACTGAACAGCTATTATAATCTTTGCTAAATGACATGGTAATTATGCTACCTCTGTAAAAAAAAAAAGAAAAAATGGAAACTTAACAAAAAAAAAAGAAAAAAAAATCACAATTCACTGATGTGTGAATTTCTCGGGTTTTATAATCTTTGAATTGAAATGCACTTTCCCACACACAGAGGGATATTAAATATATAATAGGAACCTGAATTTATTTTAAAAAACAATTTGTGCTCCCAATTCCTACACAATTTAATTATGCAGATTTCCTGGGTTTGAAAGATTTCTTACACAGACCTTCCAATTTTGCTGCAGAATCAGACAATCCCTGCTTTCCAAAACTAATATTGCCCCTCTCTCACCCCAGTTATTAGGACAGGCAATCAGGAGGAGGCAGACATGAGGAGTGGGCATGGAAAGCTCCCCATGCCAGGTTCCTGAGGGATGGGGACAGCTGGGAAAGGCACATCCACACCTTGCATGGCAAAAAGGGACCAAGGGGCTTCTCAGGGGGTTAACCCCACCAGGAAAGGCCCTTAACAGAGGAGGAGTCTCACTCCACCACCCTCTCAAGCTTGATAAGATTGGGCTGATGAAGGCTTTGTCCCCATGTCCCCAGGCTGGGTAGCAGAACCACGGTGAAGCACTTGACATGGGACAGCTCTCCTGTGTACCAGTGACACCATTTTGTCACTGGGATGCAAGTGCAGCAAACGCTGGAGCTAATTATCTGTTGGCAATGGCTCCTTTGAGAGGCCATCATGTGGCACATGAAGGCAAGGAGACCTCTCCATATTCATATTTAATCACTACACGAGTTGCCCTCATAAGCTTGGTGTAGATCCTGTCTATCTGCAAGGCTTCAGTTTTGGGCAGGCTGTGCCTGCATGACTGAACTCCAGTTTTACCACCAAAAACCTCATAGTTCATAGGATTTGAGGGGATGAAGAGAAGAAAGAGAGGAAAAGAGTATTTTTTTCTGTATTGATAGTATTTGGTACCTCTGCTTTTCATTACAATGAAGGTTGGTTTGGGGGTTTTTTTGAGAATAGTGGTGATTTGCTTTTAAACACAGACAATACAACCCCCCACCACCATACTAAAAAGGGGAGAAAAGAATGAGGGAAGGACAGTTTGTAAGAAAGAATAAGTGAGAGTTACTGCAAACTCAGGCTTGACAACTCACCAGTTTTACTTGCAGGCATCACATATATCCATTCATGACTCAGGGCAAATACAGGAAAGGATTGGAACCCTTCTCATGGCAAATGTGTCTGGAAGCTGGAGTCACTCAGAAAAAATGTTCTCAGGAGACTGGAAGACAAAAACATGTTTTAAAACTTCACTCAGTTAGAATCATATCAAAGCCTATCGTTTTCCTTTGAAAGTAAAAGGTGGTTATAAATGCTGGAGGTGGGGGGAGCATTACAGAAGCATGTCTGTGTACCAAACGATCACACAGCAGACTCTATTTGGCTTTAAATAAAACCAAAACTTACAATATTAAGAAAGGTTTTTAGAGACAAATGCTTATTTCACATTTGCAACGTGCTCCTCCGACAGGAGAGCTTATGTTCCTTCTAAATACCAAAATGTGTCACCATCCAAATCCACATTCTGCCTGAAAACACTGTACTGAGCACAAAATCCGGATACTTTAACCTACTTTGCATTATCAAAATATAACACTCTCTGAATTTCTGAACTATTTACTCTCTGTCTTCACTCACTGCATCCTGATAAAACCTTAATAAAACACAGAATCTCTTGTTAGCATTAATCTTTCCTCTGAGATAAGGAAAAACACATATAAAAACTATTTGATGTTCAGGGTGAAAAAGCAAAATTTGCAAACATCAGTTAAGAAATACCAATTAGTATGTTTTTTTTCCCCAGCTATCAGTAACACAGATTGAGCTTAAGCTTAGCTCAGAGGAAGCTACTCCCTGTACAAATGAAACATCCATTTTACTAATAAGGGTATTTTAAAATAAGATGTACAGTATCTTCACTGATAAAGCATCTGTACTGAGTAACAACTCAGAAATCCAACCAAAGGTGTTCCTGGGGTCGTTTCATCACACCCATGAAACCACATGGGATTTAAGCAGCAGCTCTGGTGTCTGCCCAAATTGGGGAAGGGCACACTCTGCCCTAATGGATGCACCAGCACCTGGGAGAGCCTCTGCTCCTGGGACCTCTGCACGACAGGGACCTGCAGCATAAACCCCGGGAGACAAAACAAACTTTGCAATGGAAAAAAAAAAAATCTTGAAAAACTGGAATAAGAAAAAGTATGAAAGCAAAAAATCACCTGTGGTGCTTCTGAGCCCCTCATTCCCCAGTCCTCACCCTCAGCAGCATCCCTGAGGCAGCGGCTGGTCCCAGCCTTCCCACATCCACCAGTGCTGACAGGAGCAAGTACTGCCATCCCCAAATTAATATCGTGGAGTTAATTATTTTGGCAGTCCACTGCAGCCTTCCTGAGGAACATCTGGAATGTCTGCCTTAGCAACAACCGCATGAAATTTTGTAAGACAAAATGCAGGTACTTCTCTGGCCCTGGGGCTTTCTCCCGTTCTTTGCTGAATGCGCAACAGCTCAAAGATCACAAGGGTTCAGAAATCTAAATATAGGGATTTTGTGACCCTATTACAAAACTGTGCTACACAATAAAAATAGATCTAAAAGGGGTTTTTAAACAGCGTTTATGCTAAAAATGACTTCTTTCTTGGAGACTCTGAAATACCAGCAAACCAAAAGTGACCTGCATCTTGCATCGGTTGTATTTTATTCATGAGGGGCAGAGCACTTGAGAGAAGCAATGGAGCAGTGTCAGAAACACACATCTGAGCCTTGCTTTATTGCTGTGCTTGATGACAGATATGCAGATGGGTTTGTAGCTGAGCAGAAAGCTGCATCTACATATGCTGGGACAAGATTTCTCCAGCTGACCTGCTGCACCACAGCATTCAACTGCTCAGTAATCTTTATCCATGATACATCTGTAGAGCAGGAAGGTATCGTTAGCCCTGTTTAGAAGACTGAGGCTCATTTTAGCTAATGCTTGCTCAAAAGAGTTAATGTTCGAGACTCTTGAAGCAAAATTATTGTCTAAATAATATATATGGGGTGCAGAGGATGAGGGCTACAGCGTAAAGAAGCACTGTTGTCCCCTGTAGATCAATCTTCCTCAACATAAGGAATATCTTGGCATTGTTGTGCCAACAAGCAGATTTGGAAGCTGAGAGAGCTTCTATCCATGGAATAAGAAGCAGCACTGGGAGGAGGTAAAGACATTCCATCCAGCTTCACCTGAACTCTGACAGTGCACCTGGAAAAATGGATGCTTCTTACACCATCCAAAACTGACCTCACCATAATACTCCACAAAACATTTCTGCAGCCAGGTTTCCCAAGGGAACAAAGCCTACATGATCACCCTGTACTTTTTGCACCCAGCCCCACCTGCATCTTTTGAATCCCTTGGATTAATGGGAGCAGAGAGCTCCCAAAGACACAAGTTCTCACGGCATTAACTCTGGGGCTTGCCCCACTGGTGGCCTCCAAAGCCTCCCAGAGCCAGCTGGCTCCAGGCACAGCAGCAGCTCCAGGCTGAGCCCAGCACAGCCCAGGGGCACAGAGGCAGCTCAGGCATTTCCTTGGACCTCAGCGCTGGAGAACCTGGAGAAACAACCCATACTGCTGAGGGGAAGGGTGGAGGAGGGAGAGGAACAGATTATAGATTGGTTCTGATAAACTCAAGCCTTTAATGATCTACCCACACACTCGAGTTCGATCTGGCATTGACAAATTGAAGCTTTTAATGATGTGCCCACACATTTGAGTTGGCCACTCCTCTTCTACAACTTCCACAAAAATAGCGTGCTGCGTTAAAGACACAGAAACTCTCATACTGCTGCAACACGAACAAAACTCCTGATCTCTGCTTGGCAAACCTTCTCCCCCAAAATATTTTTTGACAGGGCCTCCGATGCAGCCCTCTAACACAGACCTTCTGCACTGCCCTGCTCCCATACAGATTCTTCGAAGGCTACAGCTCAATAAGGGGCAATGAGATGCAGCAGCTTTAGCATAACTGAAGTACAAAGTCAATCAAACCTTGAAACAGGAATCTGGGCTTCATTAATTCCAGCAATCACAACGTTTTTATTATCACTGTATTAATCAGAATAGGAAACCTATTAATCTGCCCCCAACAAAAATTAATCTTCGTAATATTGAACAGATTTGAAAGACAAGTTTTAATATTTCACTATTTAAATCTCAAAGGCAGAGGCACACAGCTCAGACGATCTGGCAGATCACCATGGACTTTACCTCATCAGCATGAGGGTCCTCACCTTTCCCTCTTTGTGCACCTCCACCCTGGGGTCCAGCTGCTTCTGGGGCTTTTGAAGGAACCCAGAGCATCATTTCCTACATCAAACTGCAAAACTGGCTGCAGTCCCTGATGCACTGAGGAGTTGTCAAGGGTTCACATGGTAAAGGAGCAGCACCACATCCAGCAGTGCCAGGGTGGCTCAAGCTGGAAATGTCACCCACTGGGTACCAGGGAGCCCTGCAGTGGGCAGGACACACCTGACAGGCATCCCTGTGTGCACAGGGGCATGAGAAGAGGTGCAGTGGGAGAAAACAGCGAGTGGCTGCAAAACAAGAAAGTATCTGAAATTCCCGTGCTCCACCGGAGCGAGTCAGGGATTGCTACACTGATCTGGCCAGGTTACCTGCAGCAACCCCCCAAAACTGCAAAATACACCCCTGATACCACATGGGGCATCAGAACAGAGCCCAGTGTAAAGGAGAAAGCAGGGGGCAAACAGAGAAGTCCTTACAAAATGATGGCAAGGAGTGGGACAAGTCAGAACGGGGCTGAGCAAACTAAGATGAATGACAAATGTGAGTGAAAAAGGAGGAGAACCATCCAAAGCATCCCCACATCCCTGTGCCCTGCCTGGGGAGGGTGACAAGGATGAGCACATGGCTGCAGCTCCTTTTGCTGCTCTTCCATCATCATCCTGCCGTGGCAAGAACTGAAGGACAGCTTATTTTGCTACTTGGCCACATTTTCATTAGAGCAGCTTTCCCCAACACATGAATACACACACACAGGCACCAACACACACCTCGGGACTCTATCTGGCACAATCCAAGCCTGATGAAAGGCAGAACTTCAATCATCTCACGCACGACTCATGTCAGGCTGTTTACTGACTGCACTGAACTACAGAACCCTGTTTTAACTAATGATTTCTCAAAGCCATGTTGCACAAAAGAAAACAGGTTCAACTCGTACATCAGTGCCTAAGAGACTGCTCCAAAACAGACAACTGTATGAAAAGTTGTGCCCATGTATACATATATACAAAACTGTTTTTAAGTGACTGTTTTAAATTAGAATAAATCTGTGTTCCACCAATTAAGCTTTGAATGCAGAGCTGATAGCACTCGCTATTTTAAACAAGCAGCAAAATACACGCAAAAATTCAAATATTTTAGAGAAAATACTTGGAGAGTTGAGACATTAATTTTGCCATATACAATCTGTTTCACAGGGATTTAAAAAGCGTTATTGCCACGCTGGGTACATTGGAATAAAGATGAAACACCATCCTTTCCTATTTACATAATAAAAAATACGTGCCTTCTTGGTACAGATTACATGGCTTGCTGATACATGACTCTGTTAAAAACAATACAGCCTGTCTAGAAAACCCAAAGCCCAAAACTAGATGTGTCCTTGCACTCTAAAGGGCTCTAAGTGAAAATAAAATGTACTGCTGGCTTGTTTATCCTCCCCTCTGGCGAGTGTCCTGGGGGAGTGAGTCCAGTGCAGCTCCCCAGGGCTCTGCCTAACCACCAGACTGTTTACCACCCACCAGAACCAGCAGCAAAATAAAGGGACTAAGATCAGACAGGAAAACCTTGGGATCTCAGGATGTCTACACCCAGGGAGGGGAAAAAACAAAAAACAAAAAAAAAAACCACAAACAAACAAACAAAAAACCAAACAAAAAAAACCCACCAAAACCCAATCAAACAAAATATATCCCACCTCCTTAAAAAAAAACCTCCTAACATCCTAATTTTTATTTCTACCTAATATTTTTTGATTGCAGCTTGAGATGCTCAGCAATTTCCTAAAATATTTCAACAAAGATTTTTTTTTTCCCCAAATAAATAACCTTTTTCCTTTTTTTCCTCATTTTTCCCCGTTTTCCCCCCTTTAGACAAACTGCATTAGAAACACATGTCCCAAAGCATCCCTAAAAAGACCACAAAGTCTGCTTGCATGGGGAACCTCATTGCACCGAGTGGTAACATTTGTTCTCCCCTTTCAGCTGGGATCCACCTCAACTTTTTGATGTTGGCTGGAGCTTTTATTTGCAAATAGAGCAGAGCTGCCTGGGATGGAGGGCTCCTCCGGAGCATGCCATGTGGCCTGCACAGATGTTCCTTTTATTCCCGTGTCCCACAAGGCTCCGTGGCTCGCTGGTGTTAAACAGATTACGCAAGTAGAACACTTGATTTTGCATGTCCCCCTTTTTTTCCAACAGTTGTCTAATTTACTCAACTCATTCTGCCCCCTCCTTGTCCCTCACAATCACTATAGATGACACAGAAAAATGCAGCTGAAGCAAGGAAGTTTCTCCTCCTGGAGCAGAATTCACAGGAATGCTCAGCATCCGCAAACAAGGCAGAAATGCAGAAGAAAAAACCTTATTGGGACAGTAAAGTAACTAAAAAAAAATCATTATATCCCACCAGGACCAGTTGCTACAAGTATCATAACCTCTCACCCTTATTTGTATGTCCAAATGAGTAGTGAACTTTTCCCTCACCAAAAAAAAAAAAAAAAAAA
>VZRM01007524.1:1565-34299 GCA_013397955.1 Grantiella picta | reverse complement strand
GGGGGGGGAAAAAATGACAAGAGAGGGCCAGATGCTGATTTCTGGTGGTTGTCTCACAGTGCAATGAAGGTACCCCACGCCACCAGCCTCCCCAAGTCACAGGAGCTCAACAGCCAAAGGGAGTCAGATTGTCACCTCCACATCTGTAAGTGGTAATTTCATCCCAGATACTGCAATAACACACTGCCTTAAAATCGCAGCAATGCTGCCTAGTCATCTGAGACAGGAGTAAAACAAGCAGCTACGCCAAGTGGAGTTGTCTACTACTGCCTGAGGGACTCCTGGGTTTAGCAGCCGGGCTGGCATAAGGATTGTATTATCGAGGAGTGCCCTGCACTGCTTTATTAAGTGCCAGTGAAGTGTCTATTGCATTCAGCGCCTGGGAAATACTGTGGGAAACGCCAACCACCAACCACCAAACTACAAATTAAGCTACTTGACCAATCCGCGCTCATTACCAGCTGCTGATCCTGGAAATAAACCGCTCTGGAAAGAAGGGGTTGGTGACGTTAGCAGAGACGGGGGAGAAAACCTCTCTGCAATGAACAGAAAGCCCCAGGACACGCTGGTAGGAGCAGCCAGTCCACACCCAGGCTTTGGAAGGAGGTACCCGAGGAGAAGTTATCTGCAAAATGTGCATCACACTCTCCTGGCTCTCTTCACACCTCCCCCTTCGCATCCCCACTCCCATGCACCTTCGCGTCTATTCCCACACTTCTCTCGCTACCCACACCCTGAACATATTTATGTTGTAAACATCCATTTGGAAGCACTCGGGGAGCCTGTGGCACACAGAAGGATGCTGCTCCGAGCTTTGGGAGGCAGCCGGCTCACCATGACCCCTCTCTCCCTCTCCCAGCTGCACAGGAGGGGAAAGAATTACTTTGGCCCTCACACTTATCTTTTATCCACTCAGGATCCAGATTATTGCCTAATAAAACTTCACGGCAAAGCTATTAAAAATTAAAGGGATATCTCCCTTCCTACATAATGATTTGTCACAAGCCAGACCTAAATCAGGATTGATGAGGTTCATGGTGCCTTCTTTTTTTTTTTTTTAGTTGGGTAGAATTTTGTGATTTTTTTTTTTTTGCAGCCCTTCTCACTCCTTACTGACACAAAATTTCTCCTTCAGTGCTCCAGACCTTACTTCTTCATCAAGATGAAGTAAGAGGCGAAAGGCAGCTGAGCCAGCAGAAATGTTCCCACTGTCCTTCAGGAAACACAGAGAAGAGTCCAAGTAGTTGGTATGATTCAGAACTAGTGGTAGAAAAAGGACAAACCAGATTACAGCAACAGAGGACTCCATCCAAAACCTGCATCCAAAGAGACTCCTGCTAACATATGGTGGAAATGTGACTTTTTGCAAATATCCTCCGCAGAAGCCAATTCCTCTCCTCCACCCAAGCCACATCCAATAGCTCTAGTAGAACGAGCTGTTACTTACACGTATTAGTCAGGATAGGCATCAGCCATGATACCAATTTTAATCCATCTAGCTAATGAGGAATCTGCCATCTAGTTAACGTGCTCAGACCCTCCAGAGAAATTAAAATCCACCTATTTAGGCTCCTCTCTCACTGAGCACGACCCATCCCAGAGCAGCGGCTGCTTTTCCTAGTCATCATGTCCCGTGCTCCCTCTGCAGCATCAGCACCACTCTGCTCCACCAATACAAAGGAGAAGTACCTGAAGCAGAATTGCACTGAAAAGACAGAACTTGGAAAGAATGCGTTAGCAACTTCAATCCAAATATAAAATCCATTTAAAGGTCATAATTTGCATAACTACATCTCATGTTTTTTGTTGTGCAGGGTTGTTTTTTTTTTTCTTTTTTAAATTGCTCTATCCTGGAAGGTGCCGAGCGCCACTGCTTCTCATTTAAAGTTTTGACAACTCTTAGGGCTGTTCAGTGCCTAGCAAGGCATCCTAGGACCACACTAACAGGTACATAGCATTAATAAAAAAAACCTTTCCAAAACACAAACTAATGGGAGAAGGCACACGGCACTGTTATCATGTGGGGACATGGCTGGGCTGACACAGGAGTTTCCCTTTCTTGTGATGCAGTCTTGATAGTGGATTCAGAAAAGCAACAAGAAAAGCTCAAAGCGCAACAAAAAGCCTCAACAACTGTCCAAGATTTTTTTAATCCTTTTGTTCATTTGGATAAACAGCTGCACCAATCTGCATACAGCGAGGATGCTACACTGGTCACCTAAAACTTCATCTCCAAACCCAGATTCAGTCCCATGAGAAGTGTCACCTTTTCCTTGAAAGGACTGTACCTGGAAGAGCAGCAGGTACGAGGAATGCCCTCTTCAACCAAAATGAAAATTGGAGATGCTGGAACATTCAGCTCTTGCTTCCTGCGCGAAATTAATTATAACGGCCAATCTGTGCTGCTGCTTCGTCTGCAGGGGAAAAGATGAAATAGCTAAATTGATATCACGGCGAAGGAAGGGCTCATTGCAGCAGTGTCTGAGGCTGAAGGGGAATTCTGCCTTCGGCTGAGCTACAGAAGGGAACTCTAGAGATGGCTGAAAACTGTGGCTACAAGCCTGCAGCTCCCCCAGCTTGTATAAATGTGCTTGCATTGATCAGTGAGCTCAGCACTGGGTTCAGAGGCTGAATGCAGCTCCATCACCATTAGCACCTGACAGACGATTGACACAAACCACACACCCCCTACAAAGGCACTGCACAGACCAGAGCGTGTGGGAAACACAGGCTTCCCCAAAGCCCTCTGCGACATCTCAGATGTTTTCTCACAGTTAAAAACAAAACAAACAATACAAAACAAGATCAAGGTAGCAGCATCGGTGTTAAATTAGATCTTTCATTTCCACGGCATCTGCTCGCATTCCTTTTCAAAGTTAAGAAATATTCTGTTTATTCTCGATTGGGCACAAGATCTTTCCCTCAAAAGCAAGTTCCTCCCAGTGCAGGACCCATTAACCCAGATTTGCCATGCTCACCACTAAACTCTGTCCGTAAGCACTACATCCACACATTGTCTGAACACTTCCAGGGATGGTGACTCCACCACCTCTCCAGACAGACTGTTCAGTGCCTGACCATCCTTTCAGGGAAGAAACTTTTTGTAACATCCAAACTACACTTTCCCAGGGCAACCTGATACCATTTGCTCTTATCCTGATGCACTTTTTGTATAACCATCAACCCTAAGACATGCACCTTCCAGCACTGTCCCCTGCAGCCTCACCACCCTTCTGGCTCTGAGGGAAGCAGGCTGAAGCTCCCCATCCCTGCTCCCCCTTACCAGGGGTCTTTGCAGGCCCCAGGACAAGAGATGGCTCTGTCCAGTGAAGCAACATGAAGTGAGAATCAGAGCAGGGATGGTCCAAACTCTCCAGAGCATTCTGGCAAGAGCAGATGCACACACAGCCTCAGGCGTAGTGAGGAAAACCCCCAGGTTCCCTTCCCTGCAAGGCGTGCTTTGCTGTGCGCTCTTGTTTGTTTGTTTTGAAATATTCTGGCAGTGGAAACAGAGTCACTGTTTTGTTTTTCTCCCCCACATATGCTATATAATTTTGTCTCTAGCACTCGCTTCTTGCTTACTCAGTTGCCTATAGTCTGCCTCTCTCAGAGGAACGCTAGCTGTGTTTGTCCCCAAACTGTATCCTGATCCAACTGCTTTGTGTCATCCCACCAGCCCTGCTCAGGGAGCGACAATCAAAATATTTTCACTAGGATGCAATGCAGAGAGAGATGGGCATATAACTTATTTCAGAGCAAAGCTGACCCACGGGGCTGAAGGGTGTGCAGAAGTGTTTTGGCTACTGAACTCAGGAAACATGACATGAAAAGAGGGAGTAGTGCTACAAACAATATCAAGGCTTTGTTTGTGCCAGATACACTGCTCAGAAAATACCACATTTCAGCTACACAACACAGCCAGTGCCCCTGCAAATGACTGCACAATATGACCACGCTTCCAGCAACATTTAAATATGGCCAATAAATTAACACAGGACATCCCAACCGGCCACGGGTCGCAGTCATCAACAAGTAGGTCAAACTAATTCTGGAAGGCTGTGAGAGGCACATAAAATAGTCTGTGGCAGCAGTCCGAGGCAGGGATGAAGCAATCCCCACTTCACCTCATCCAGAAGCACTGACACAAGCCCAGGTGCCAAAGGGATGCAGGACAAAGCCATTCCCAGTCCACGCAACTCGCCTGCCATCTCTGCAAGTTACAATTAACTTCCCAGACAAAACGCAAATACATTAAAAAAATACCCAAGCCAATTAAGACACAAGTGTTTAAAGACATGAGTAGTAATTACAAATGCATTATTCATACCTAATTTACAAGATGAACTTCTTTCAGTAAAATATTAAACTGTTTACATGCATTCAGGAAGACAATTTCCCAACCCTGCGCGTCCTGCTTCGCAGCGGTGACTATTGCTATGCAACAACTCCACAGACTTACAGTGTACACTGTGGAGTAATCAGAAAATGTTTGACCTCAGATATCTACTTGACCCCACAGAAATGCAGACTCGCTCGCTATAAAATCCTAAACAATGGGGCAGACAAGGTCAGAGGGTCAAAGCAAGTATTAACAGGTCATTGTGCAACCCACTTGGGAGCAATTACTTCTGGTCACGGCTAAGTGGACACTTGATTGAATACCACTAAGACAGCTCACATCCCACAGATAACAATCCTCACAGCGATTAAGAATTAAAGCCCCCATGATTCAGCCTTTATTACTCAAATGAACCTAACTATTCCATAAAAAACTCTTGGTATATGCATGATGCAAGGTCTAAATTGAAATGCCACCTCATTAAACAATAATATCTAATTTTATCTAAATGAATTTTCATGAAAGTATGCCACACAGCTCAGGAATTTTTAAAATGAATTATCACAAGTGATACATAATTTCACCAAAACTGCTGCAGGGAAAAAAAAAATTAGCTTCAGGGATGAAAAGGAAACATCTATGCTGAATGAAAATTGCACTTCTTTCTGCAAGCAGAAAGGGTAAAAGGGGGCTTCAGGGCTTCTGCCAGACAATAGAGGCAGATTTTAATCAAATCAACACCTTTCTGCTATGTCAGGTATGCTCACGCTATCCCAGCCAACAGCATTACCCGAAACACATGTCGAGTATCACTGCACACTTTCAGAACATGGGATGTCACCTGCACACAGCCCCTAAAATTGGGGTTTATTATCATCAGCTGTTGAAACAGCCACCCTTGACTGGCTGCTAACTGGCCTCTGCTACCTCAGCTGAAAACAGTTTGTACATCCCCTCCTGAGGGTGAAAACCCTGCTCTGACACCTGCGAGCCATTTAAGAGATCTTAATTATTTTGCAAAAATGAGCAGCGCAGATAAAACGGCTGCTTTAAAAGGGTTTCCAGGAGGAATCATTGAAAGAAAGAGGAAAAAAGGTAAGTGGGTTTCATTTTTAGCCTATTTATTTGTGGCTTCCATGAGCAGAGGTGGCAGGACCCACTGCCCTATTGGTAATGGGCGAAGCAAGCAATGCTGTCAACCCAAAAGTGCTCACAGCCTCATTTCTAATTTTTCATGTGTGACTTTTTCCAAAGCCTGGCTCTCCCTCAGACCTCCCTTGTCCAGCCAGTTCTTGGAATATACTCAGAATGGACTCAGAAAGCCCCTGTCTTCTTGCTATGGCTATGCCTTTCATAGGAGAACCAAAAAACCCCTGAAGACAAAAAAAAACCCCAAAGCAAAGCAATAAAAACAGACGTATTTTTCAAGCTAAAGAGCCCAGCATAAACCTGTGGAGAGGAGCAGGTTGCACAGATGCTGGTGGCTGACCAGAGCACATGGAAGGCTGGGTAAGGCCATCAGGGAAGGATGCTAACACTAATTTGGGCCCTTCTGGGGATGAGCTCCTCTGCCCCTTCCCTGCTCCGCCCCAGCAGCAAAGCCAACGCCTCGGGATATTTAAGAGCACTGCATATGCAGACACTTGGATGTGCAAAATTATGCATGCATGTTTGGAGGCCATTTTAGAGCCCGGCTCATGAGTCATACAGAAAGTAGATCAGGAGAAAAAGAAAAGTTTAAAGATGCTTTTTTTTTTTTGTATTCTTGCTACTGCAGCATGGATTTGCTTTTATCTTCCCCCTCCCCCCCTTTTCTTTAATGCTGAAACTCTTTGGGTCTTTGTCCTGTAGCTGTTGGAAAATTCCGAGTTAAACCAGGAGTCCTTTGCATTAGCGTTAATACCATGATAGTCAGCTGATAACATATCAGATATGCAAAATCCAAGCCTGACAGGCTGGTGTTCACCAGTGTCGATTATTGCACAGGAGCACACGAGGAATGAAAAGCTGTGTGGTTGCTTCTCCCTTGTCCTGCTGCCAGCGAGGTGTAATAACGCTATTATGAAAAGCAAACAGGGATGAGCCCTGCTCAAATGGTGAAGCCTGAGCTGAGAAATCAATTCCTGCATCAGTCGTGGCCCTACAACACAGTAATGCTGTCACAAAGTTCATCAAGCCCTCAAGATCCTCACCCTGGCTTACCATACTGTGCATATTTCATTGGCACTGAATATTCATATTGTTGCAGTTTCTGGAGACCAACTAAGGCTGTCACTGTGGAGGAAAAACAGCCCTGGAGTTCAGCCACCAGCTGGAGATTCCATCAGGAGGTCCGTGCTTGGTTTTCCCCTCTTTCATGGACTTTCTGCCCAGCTGCACATCCCCTGTACCTCTGCCCGCCCAGCTCTCGGATAAGGATCTCACATCCCACTCCCATCCCGCAGGGGACAATGTGTGACAGACCCCAGTGCCACTGGCAGACAGTGCTTCTGGGTGCCATAAAACCACATTGCAGATGAGAGTCCAAAAATAAGATGTATGCCTGAAACAGGCCCCTTCATACCCGACAGGGCTGTAATTGGGAAACAAAAGTGCTGCCGAGAGACAGAACTATTTGAGCTTTGTGGCACTGATGCAATGAAGAGCTACTGGTGACTCCAGGATACAGGAAGGCAGTTAAAACGGGGCAAAACTGAGGGGAGCTGGGAAAACTGGGATAAACTTTGTCTCTGCAAGGCAGAACAAAAGTCATGAAGGGATGCAAAAGCATTCTCAAGTCAGAGCAGTGCTTAGGAGCCACAGCCCCAGCAGTCCTCACAATGGAGAAAGCTTAGGAAATAAACATACACATTGAAAAGAAAAAAAAAAAGATGAGGCAAGAAGATACAAGAGAACTCACTGTGAGCAGCAGTTGACTCAGAGAAGGGCAGGATTGTGAGACATTAAGCAGGGAACACCAACTGGTCTCACCACCTCACAGTCATTAGCAAATCACTCACCAGGGCTTCCTTGACCGAACTGGACAGTGTGTGGTCCCTTCCTATTTCCTGATGCTTTCCAAACCACTTAAGCATACCACACATAAAACACAAAGCTGAGAGTTATTATAGTCAGCCAGGCCAAAATCTATGGGATGGTTCAGTGACTCTCTGACGTGCTTCTGATGAGGAAGGTGAATATACTGGAGAAGTCACAGCTAGGCAAGCAAGGACAGTGGCGCATCAGACCACCAGACCATCTCACAGGTGATGGTACCTGCTATGAATCTAGGCACAAAGATGATTTTCAGGGCTCTATTTTTTTTTTTCTCCATTTGCTAATGTTTCTTCCGTATGTCCAGGAATTTCTTCTTGAATTATTAAGAGGTGGATTATTTCCTGATCTGCGTGCTGCTGTAGGCTGCCTCCTGTCTACCCCATCCTCTCCCTTGTAATGCCTTTTGGCCAAGCATTCAGCACCTAGTAAAAATTAAACAATCAGCAGGACAACCCTGATTAAAGTTTGGAAACTCACTCCCTACTTGGGAGTTATTTCTGGGGTAAGGGAGAACACCACCCTGCCTGCATGCTCCCAGCTGCATTACCCAATAAATATGATGTACCAAAACTGGTCTGCAGAGTCCTGTACACGCACCCTGGGCTAATGACTGCACCCAAGCTGGACTCTGCAACACAGCCCTGCTGTCAGGTAACTCACATGTGAGTTTTTCAGAGAAAAGCTGACACTTTTTTAGAAGAACCTGCATGATTTTAACCTTCTGAGTAGAAGATTGTCACCTGCAAACCAAGACATTCAGCTGCCAGTACAGACTTGGAATTCAAGCAACTGGGCACATATGGGTGATGCCCAAATTCACCAGGGGCAAGCAATGAACTATTGGTCTCCCTCCCCTTCTTTGGCAGATGAAAAAATCATTACAAAGGAGGCCATGTCCCAAACCCATGGCTGGAGGTGAAGGATCAGCACAAGATTGCTGCAGGGGAAGGAAGTCAAGGAGGAAATGGCTGGACCAGATAAAATCCCCAGTCCCCCGTCTTGTCAAACAGGAGGTTTCTGCTTCAGGAACAGATGGGAAGAGAATCCACTCCATGGCTAAGCCAGAGGAGGTAGAGAAGCCTAAATAAAGTCCCTTTGACTTCGGCTCTGTCTCTCTGAGAGCCTGACTCAGTCATGGACCGAGCAGATAACAGGCGACCATTCATCAGCTCAGCCAACACACAAAGGCAAGAATTTCCCTTCTTAAAGACATTTAATGATAGAGCCTTAGCAACTGGTTAAAGGAGAGAGACTGAGAGTGAACACACTAGGGATGAGACCCCGTGGGTTGCTATTAATATTTCCCTGAAGCAGACACTCTGGTTTGCAGCACTGGAAGGACACAATTCCAAGAGCTAGGCACATTCTTCAAGCAAAACACTGTCCAGCTGCAGAGTTAGAGCTGAGTTCAGAGAAAAGTTTTTCCACCAATTTAGTCAAATGGACTATTGACTTTTTCTTTTTTTTAATCCCAACCAGAAAAAGCTGACCATGAATGCTTGTCTTCCTTGGTATACTGGAAAAAAAATATACAACTAACCAGCTGGCTGAGGATGTCAGCCAATTCTCTGTCCAGGAAAGATTTTTTTTTTTTTTCACATCTTCCTCTGAAAATTGAAGATTAAACCATACTCCATAAGGACAGTCAGTCAGAGAGGAAGCCTGCAAGTGCTACCACACTCACCACCCAGAGCTGCATCCTCTTGTGCCAGTGGATCCTTCCAAAACACACCCCACCTCTGCCATCCTGCCCGCAAAGGGCTGCAGATGCTGTGCCTTTTCTAGGGTGAAGCAGTTGGGAGCAGAGAAAAGCAGCTTTCAGCTCTGCAGCTTTTTCCTGTTCAGCTCCCTGCAACACTTGCCTTCCTTTTTGGTACAGAATACTTCAGTTGCCTGGAGCTATTCTAGTTTATACTGGGCATTCATAGCAGAAGCCCAACATCTCTTGCTATTTTTGCTCATGGCTACCTAGGCAAGCAGCTCCTGTGCTACTGAGAAGCACCTTTTTAATGAAGCAACTATGAGATCAATGTTGTATGACTTCCAAGAGCAAAACAGTTTACAATTAGCTGAAGGTCTGGTATTTGACAGTTTTTTATGGCTCTTTTACGACTGTTTGCAAATCTTTTCTTCCTTTAAATTATTCTGAAAAGTGTTAGGGGAAAGCCAAAAGTTATTTTGTGCAAGCATGTGTCTACTTGCATGAATCCAAAAGTCTTTTTAATTTAAAACCACCATTACAAATGCCTGTATTTACATGATAGTTGTTTATGTAATGCTCTAGAGAAAATCTAAATGGAGCACAGAAGCCAATGCTAATGCAGAAGATGGTGGGAGTTAATGAACATGCTCCTGGGGCAGTCCAGGAGATGGCAAGACTTATTGCCTGTGCTGTAAGGATTCAACAAAAAGACTACATCTCTCAAAAAAACTTCTGATACAACCTCCACATGTGCATAACCTGTGATTTTATGGCTCCTCTTCTCATCTGGATTCCTGTGATGATCAGGATCTTTGTTCATACATTAGTCCAGCATAAAAAAAAAAAAAAGTCAGATTTATGAGGACACCACCCCCAAAATTCCATCCTTCTCTTGACATTTGGAACATTTCAA
The DNA here is from genome assembly GCA_013397955.1 of Grantiella picta. Lineage (NCBI taxonomy): Eukaryota > Metazoa > Chordata > Aves > Passeriformes > Meliphagidae > Grantiella > Grantiella picta. Next base: position 24,309 of record VZRM01007524.1, on the reverse strand, counting down.
TAAATGAAAGCGAATGCAGAAATTAAACTCAGAAGTCTCCCTTCAAACAGGCCTTTTCTGACTCCACGCCTCTCTTCCTTCCATTCATACATGTGAACCTTTTAGCACTCCTGAATCCAAGTCACAAGGCTGGAACAGTCTGACTTCCAAAGCAGGGCAGCAGCCCAGGTCTTGGCTCCCAACAGCACAGCACAGCCCCCCATCTTCACCTCAAAGTATCACCTGCTCCAAGTGAAAGCACAAGAGAAAGTCTCCACAGATAAAAAGCATGTTCTATCTAGCCTGAGGCCAGTCAGCATGGCACATGCCGAAAGAGAAAAATGAATCTGCATGACAGAGATTTGAAATGCAGGTGCCTGGATGGCAACGAGGGTTTCCAAAAGGAGGCTCATGTATGGTAAAATAAAAGAAAAAAGGGATGCTCATTTGCAAGGGAAGGCAGGACAAAAAACCAAAGCTACACCTGTAAGAAACAAGTTTCTTTGCCAGATCCAGGAAGAAGGTTGTACCTCCACTCGAGACTCTCGCCAAAAAGATTAAAGCCATTTCCACCCTCACCCAAATCACCAAGGAGACCAAACCTTCTCCAGCTTTTAACTGCATTGAAGTTGGAACTGCGGGAGGATTCAAGAGAACAAGAGAACCCTTTCCCAAGCCCCAGATCACTATCTGGGTTCCACTGTGTCCTCCAGGCTGCCAATGCTCCCTCTGCTCCCTGCCCTCTCCGCCTGTCCCGGGGGATGCAGCAGCTCCTGGCACACCATGCACAGCTGGGGCAGCATCCTGGTGGACAAGACACCACAATCCATGCCAGCCTTTCCCTGTAATCATGCCTGCCCATGGTTTGGCAACACCGTGCCCACAATCCAGACTGACGGCATGTGAGATCCTACACCTTCCAGCTCAGAAAGCGCCTCCAGCAACAGGGAACTCTACCAAGTTATGTACTCTTATGCAAGTTTGGGGTTTTTAAAACACCTGAAGAGAAAAAGAAGAGAGAGAAATCAATCCAGTAATCCTTGTTGATTATACTCACAGTAATTATACTTGTGTTATGCCAACAGTATCTTCAGTCTTGAGATTGGAGATAACTCGACTGCCTCGCAGATGAAACTGAGCCATAGCTTTTAAGCCACGAGAAAAAGGACAGTAGGTGGGGAAGGTGTTTTGGGGATGCAGGACAAGCAGAGCAGCTGGATACTGGTGCTGTCTGTAAAACCACTCTACTCCCACCTGGGGCAGAAAGCAGAGCCCAAACTCTGCTCAAACTATGCCTTCCGTGAAAGCAGAGTAGTGAAAGTGCAAAGACACAGCAGACCAGACCAGGGGCCACAACTCCAAGACAAGATGACGTCGTGCCAGAACGATCAGATGAGGCTCTCACAGACCTGAGCAAAACAAGGCATTTTATGCAGCCTCAACACCTCTGCTGTGTCCCCTCAGAGGCCAGGCAGGTGCCAGGCACTGGGAGCTGTCTGTGCCTGGCATCACATGTGCCACCAGATGGGCGACGGTCATCTGTGCCACCAGCCACTCTGCTCCACCAGCCACTCTGCTCCTGCTTCTTCCAAGCTGAGAAAAAAGGTAACAACAATAAAATCCCCAAGCCCCACTTACCTCTCTGCAAAGCCAGGTGTTGGTAGAGTTACTAAACTTAGAAAATCTATGTTTTTTCTCCTAGATGAAGGCTTTACATTCACATCAGTAAAGAAATGCCCAAGGTCTAAAGGGTTTGATCCAAGCACTACCATTCTCCAGTCATTACATGAAGTATGTCCAACTTCCCAAATATTTTAATATATATTTTACAATATAAGTACATTGTGTGGGATGAGAGAGAACAGTCACCACATCACAGTTTGCTCAGCTGGATCCTGCCCAGCTGTGGGATCACCAGTGAGCAACAGATAAATTTCAGTCCTGTTCTGACACTGGTTCCTCCTGTTGCTTTTGGCGTGTTGCTTAACACCCAGCATGTCCAAGTTTCATTGCTTTATATATACATACATAGATCTATGTATACATACATACTGTAGAAATCATATTTATTCAACCTCCTACAACGTTCAAGAAAGCACTGAATTATGCTACAGCAGTTGAAAGCGAGGAGTTCTATCAGAGACAGAGATCAGGAGCCTCGAGAGAACGAGCAGAGATTTCACATCAGCCCGCAGAGCTCTGGAGTGAGCAGCCATCCACAGCCTTTGAAAATCAGGACCCTTTTGAGGGAGCTTAAAGATGGGTGAAAAAATACTCAAGATCTTTGGAGGAAAAAAAAAAATATATATATGATCAGAAGGCACCACAGCCAACCCAAAGCACTTATGGGCAAACCACTGATTTGCAATTCCAAACCACTTTTCCGCCTGAATCCTCCACTTACTATCTTATCTGATCTTCTCTGAGGGAATCCCCCAAACCATCTCAGCTTCAGAAAGGACCTCTCAAGCTGTACTCTGAGCACTTCTTAGCACGGAAGGTTTATGTAAAACGCCGACAAACTAACAGCACTTTTGTGCTCTGTTGCCCTTTCTTTTAGCTTTTTCCAGGCTCTGCTCTCTCTGCCAAATAAAGGTTGCCATACCCAACACAGACACTCACTTTTACTGGCCACATGTTAATATTAGCATAAAATAAATTTTAGGGTAGACATGGTCTGTATCAACACTAACAAAAAAAGCTGCTTTACTGATGTTCAATAAATATTTTAAAGTCTGCAACCATGGGCAATTCTGCTTGGTGGCACAAAACCAGGCATGTTCAGCTACAATGGTATAAAATCACTGCTAAGAAACACCTCTGACCCACTGGATCACAGCACCAGAGACGTCATGTTGAAGCAGAGACTGAAGACACTGATCCTTTTTATTAGCAAAACGCCCTACATTAGATGACCTCAGCATTTCACAAGCATTATATTTAAATCCTCAAGCAGTCTCCTAACATGGCAGCCTTTTCCCATTCCCTCTTTGTAGACAGAAGCACACAGACATGGAGGACATGGGGTAGCAACAGTTCTGAAAAACAAAGTGTCAAATTTCTGACAGCAAATTTAAATTTGCAGGCTTCACAATAACGTCCTTTGTCCAAAAATCTATTTCCTGAAATCAGTAAGAGAGGAAGAAGGCTCCTTCCCTCTCTCCTTGTTACTCTGTCTTTTTGGAAGGAAAAAAAAATAGAAAATACCTTCAATTTGGAATCAAAATCCTTTCAGCAAACAATTTTTGAGGAACACTGCATGGAAACACACCTGTTTTAAGTGGGGATGTCAAAAGCCCAAAAAAAAAAAAGTGTCACAGAATAATGATGCTTTTTTTGAACAATCAGTATCAGTCTGTTCCTGGCATTAATTTTGGAAATGGTATAGCTAATATGACAGCTATGATTTGGAGCCTTCAAAAGGCATAAGCTATTGGCATTTTAAATACATTACACACAAACACGCACGCACCCCTACACCCACACTAACTCTGCAGATTTGTTCTGCTCCTGTCTGCTGGCTCTTCTGCATGTACTCCACAACAGATTGTTTCCTTCTCTCATCCCAGTTTTTTTTCCTAAGGGGGCTTTACATCAAGCACCCAAATATAAAGGGTTCGAAGAGACCTGCATTAACACACCACACAGCAGAAGGGATCCTCTGTGACTCAATGGACACAATCAAGCCTTTCAATTAAACTATTACCCAAAAAGGTGTGGGTGGCTTATTACCAAAGACAGCATTTATTTTAAAAAATGGAGAGCACCATTAGAAACACCTAATATAACTCTTATTAACTTATTTGAATCTAGTTGTGAGCACATTGGGTTTGTAAGTGTCTGCTAACATAGCATTCTGTTTGCCTAATTAAGTTTTCAGTAGGGGAAGCTATAGCTCTCACATTAATATAGGGAACTGAAAAAAAATCACATATAAACCAATGCTGAGCTTGATTTACCTTTATTGTACAAGGATTTGCTACGGGCTCTTCAACAACTGCTAACTAATTTTCCAGCAAAAAGCACAATTGCTGTACTAATTCCCATTCCAGCCCAAGCGATGGGGATGACGGACTCTCCCCCAAGTTATAAACCCTTCACACAATCCCCACAGTGCTTCCAGGCCCTCTGCTTCTCCTCATCACTTTTTCCCCTTGCTGGTCCATGTTCTGAACCCTGAGCTTATTCCCCCAGCCGAGCTGCTAAGCAGTAACGCTCTAGCTGGGGAGCATCAAGCGGAGGAAAATTACCATTAGCCAAAAAAAAAATTAATCTTAAGAGGCTTAAAAGAAATCTCAGGGAATCAACTCCGATCTCCATGACAAATAATTAGCAAAATAAAGATAAAATACTGAAGCATCTCAGCTTTCCGCTACATTCCAAAGCGGCTTATTTTCTCCCTAAATTTTACTCTTGCTGCATTTAAAACGCTCGCTTGCAACTTCCAAAAAAGACAAGGTGGGGAAAAAAAATAAACCCAAAAAAGCAAACGAAGACAGAGTTTTTTGCCCAAAAAGACAAGATTTCTGTCTGGCCAGTCCCTGTATCCAGCCAAGGGCCCCCAAGCCAAGCCCCACGGGATGCTCACGGGGCGAGCACTCCTGGAACAGGCCCATATTACAGCATTAATATAATTTACAAAATGGTTAAAAATCAGAATGTTTTTCCTTCGTGAAAAATAACACACTTAATGCTTTTCATCTGGCACATAAAATTTACAATACCTCCAGGAACATTTTCTTTGGTTAAATCAACACTATTGGTACTTTTTTAGCCTATAAGCATATTACAGTCCCAGCTTTTTATGGGTTTTTTTGGTTGTTGTTTTCACCCATTGTAATAAACTTTTCAGAACCAGAAATGATCAACAATAAAAAGCATTCCCATGTCAAACAATTTTAACTACTGCTTTTAAAGCAAAAATAAAAAAGGGGGGCAGGCAGAGGGGGGGGAGAGGGTTGGCTTCAAACCTGGCTCGTACAGTAACTATCTCGCTGCAATTAATATAAAGCAATCGTCTGTACGGCCAAACTCCAGCGCTCTCCGCAGAATTGTTTCCATGCCTCTTGCAGCAGGCAGCCGCAGCAGATGTTGGCTGTTAAAGGGCGCAGACGACACAGTTCATGACTCCTCGGAGGCTGCCGCGCCACATCTGCAGCCCGTGCAGCCCGCGGGAGCGCGGCGCGCCGAGCGAGCGGGCCAAACCGAGCCGAGCCGAGCCAAGCCGAGCCCGGCCGAGCCAGCCCTCTTCCGTGCCGGGGCTAAAAATAGAGGAGGTGCTCGTTTGCCCGGCTGGAGCGGGCCGGGCAGCGCCGTGCAGAGGAGCATCCCGGGCGCTCGGCAGCCGCTGCATCCGAGCGCCGCTCCGCACGCCCGCTCCTCATTAACTGGGCGGCGATCCAAGTTCATCTGGGCCCCAGAGAAAGGCAGTGCTTGTGTTTAGACCGCACAATACTGACATAACATTAACAGATTTACATATGCAAAACTGTGAAGCAACAGGCATTCCCCCTCAATTGACCCACAGCTTGTAGTGGCTGCCGAGTTATTCCCTGCTTAGGCTCCGTAACCAAGTGGGCGTCATGCGACTACCATCTGGGTACCACTTATTTAAAGCTGGCAGTCTCTCTGTAATAGGCAAGCTGGCAATAAGCAGGAAGGGAATAAATTGCATCATTTAGTTAACATCCACTTGCTTTGCGGCTGTTAAAAACCCATGACTGAATAATAATTTGGTTATTTCTTTTGCCAGACAATGCTGTCAGCCAAAAGCCTACTACGCATGCTGCAAAACGTCAGCTTGCAAAATTTCCACTTTAAAAATAAAGAAATTTGCAGTATAATGCGAACTAAGAAGTTTTTCTAATGCTAGCAACTCGAAAGCAATCGAGTTCTAAAAATAAACATGCACTACCGTAGTCACCAGATTCTGCTTTTCCCTAAAATCTTCTTTGTTTTTATCAGCCGCCCACCCCAATCCATTAAATTCGCCAAACATCACCAACATGGCCCGTTACAAGCACAGGAACTGGGATTTGCTCGTAGGAATGCTCATTAGATCCCAACACTTCTCCATTTCATGCTACCCACTGCCCTTCTCATCCTTTGCCTTAATTCGTAGATTTTATCATCTCCTTCTGTCTGACAACTGCTTTCACACAAATCGGAATCAAAGAAAGTGGCTGAAACCAGAGACCACTGAAATACTGCTAGAACATAGCCTTTGTTAAAAAAAAACAAAAAAGGAGGAAACAAAGAGCTTTTGAAGCGGATTTCTCTTTGGAGCTCTTCAGTTTGCAGAAAATTAAGTTCCCAATAGTAATCAATTTTTTTTTTGTCCCAATTTGCTCAAAATACACTCTATGCACACGTATCTCAACATCCATCTCCCCTAAGGACCAAAGGAAAAGCCCATGCTGAGTGCACTTTTACACTGCAGAGATAACAAGGCTTTGCATTGTACAGTGGGAAAAGTCAGAAGAAACGTTTCCATTGGGATTAATGGCGAGGACAGAGCGCAGTCCACAGGTAAAGAGTGTTCTCAGCATCTCCGCCTCCCACAAAACCAGGCTCGCTCCTCCCTCATTACATTTTGACAAGGCATCAGGGACTCTGAAGTGCAGAAACAGGACAACCAACAGTAAGTGGAAAGCTGAGTTCATTAGGAACTTGCTTCCACAGTGCCACTGATGGAGATGAGGATGGCAGAGCAGAGCCAGGCTGCTGAACACCTCTCATGTCTCTGCAGTGATGCCTCCAGCATCCACAGTGGGTATGGCAGAGAAACACCACACAAAGGCAGATGGGACACAACTGTCCTCCCCTCCCCATCACTGCCATGTCTCCATGCAGGGCTGGAGCACCAGGGCAGAGCCCAGCAGGCAGAGGTGCCAATGGCCACACTGCTGCTGGCAGGTACATCCAAGAGCACGCATGGACTCAACACAGGTGACCCCTTGCACACCCCAGCACAGACCAGGTGCAACAGGACCTTCAGCACTCCGTCTCAAAATCCCTTCTGAGCTAACACATGCAACAGTTGTTCACTTCAGAAAAGAACCATTTGGAAAAGGAGCTTTTAACAGGCTCCTGCTGCTTCAACTGGGATGCTCAGCCAGCCCAAGGCAAGGAAATAGAGCATCCCTGGCCACCCACAGCACTGCACAAGGTGGGACCACCACTCTGGAATACAGCAGCTAAGGGAAATTCTAACAGCTTGCAGGCTTTGAAAACAGGAACGGAAGTAAGATGGAAGAAAAGGATTTTAGTCGGCAGCAACTGACCAGACAGTGGCCAATGAAGGGTGAGAATAAAAAAGGGAACAGAAACTGAGGGCAGAGAAAAAATCTGTCAGAGGAAGTGTGATGCCAGAAACTGTTCCAGGACCCCATGGCTGGATGCCAACTCAAAGCCTCCAAAAAAATAAGGCTACAGAGCCCCCAAAACCTTCCTGATTAAAAAACCTTTGCAGGCTGAAGTTTGTCAAGTCATACTGTGCTTGCTGTGCCTCCTCCACCACTCTCACCCAGAGGTCTGAGCTTCCAATACTTCTCTGGACAGGAGACCCAAGGCATCCAGTAACTTTGGCAAGTTATCCTTTGGGAAACATGCATCCCCAAAAGCATTTGCAAATCTCAGAGAGTGTTTGAAAAGCTCTGCACTACTGAGCCTTAGCACTTTTAATTGCATATACCTACCATACCCAAGATCATCAACCCAGTAATGCTGTCACCCATGTGGTACATTACTATATGGTCAATCTCCCTAATTATTCTTGAGTTATTTTTTCCACTAGATCTACAAAATTATCAGCATAAATCTCAAAACATTTACCAGTCAACAAACTCAGCACAACAGACATAAGCTTGGCCCTGACAAATAAAAAGACTAAGGAAAATGTATTTATTTGTAGCAAATGTCCTTTCCTATAACCATCAAACAGATTACAACTGCACTTCTTTCCTCGCACTGCACCCTGGGATCCAGGCATTTAACTAGCACACACTACAGTCCTGGATTAATCATAAATAGAATATATTTTTAAGTGCATTAATTATGTAACAGATGCTTCCAGGATTCCAATGGAGGTAATTTTTAAAATCCCAGTGTACAGTTTTATGAATCTGCGCAGTTTCAAGGTTGTTTTTAATTTGCGCTCAATACTACACTTATTTAAAACCAAGAGGAAATCAACGACTGCCTAATTATTTTTTTTTTCAGTTCAAGCTGGAAGACATATTCTACACAGTTGCTGTTGGACACCCCAACTGTTGACAGAGGTTGCTCCCATTTCTTTGCCATGATGATGGGTCTGGATAACGAGATATGTGAATACAAGACTTCATTTGCCCTCTATTAATTTCTCCTCCTCAGACTAATTTCTGCCATTCAGAAATCTCAGTCTCCTCCTGCACATTCCCACTCATGTAACAGATGTGATTCAGTGCATGCAGCACACATGGAGGCCATAACAGGGACACTGGGGCACAGACAGGATGCTTAGGATTTCCAAACAGCCAATTTTCTATTGATGGGGTACCATGAACAGTGGGACTCGATCTTAGATGTCTTTTCCAGCTTTAATGATCCTAATTCTGTGAAATAACTCTCATTGCTTTGAAAAATGGAGTTGAATTGAGCTCACTTAGAAACAGAATTCTGCCATACTGGAGAAAAATGGGGTTTACCTCACTTACCTTGATGGTACCAAAAATGGCACATCCAGCTCCTGGCTATGGCACTGCAGTGACAAGCCCTGTCTGGGACACGAGTGGGATGATGCAGATCTCAGCAGCCTCTGGATGGCTGCACTGGAGCACCCCAGGGCACAAGCACCAAACCCTCCATGTGCTGGATGAGAAGTTTGCTTTCCTTTCCATCTTTGCACATCTCACAGCTCTTGGATCAAGTCACACATTTCCTCACAGAACTTCATCACTGCATCTGTCTACGATGCTTAATTTGTAATGACTTGGAGGGGCATTTTTCCAGGCACTCGCTGTGTGTGCAGCCTGGGAAGTGGGAGAGTCCTGACAACACTGGCTTGGACTCTTCCTTCAACAAACCCTCCCTCTGGTCCAGGAGAAGAGGGAAAAATATAGGAGCACACAGAGCAATTAAGGCTCTAATCAGATGTGGTGTTGATACATAAGAACGAACAGTGAATAACCCTAACACAAGATGAGGGTTGTTTAGGGATATATTTATTCCATGCAGAATATGGAACCTCAGCACATGGTGAAGAGAGGGGGTGAGGACAGGAGTACAGAGCCCCCAAAACCTTCCTGGTCCTGCACATCAGCCTGCACATCAGGACCTGCACATCAGCCACCCCTGGGGATAGCCACATCTCAGGTTGGGCACAAACCAAGCAGGAAGAAAAGGTGGGTAACAAGCATTTTATTCTTGTTATTATTTATTATGAAAACTAAATATTTTATTCTGGCTGCTATCCTTACCAAAAACAAAGGTAATAATTAAAAGTGAGGGTTAATGCTCTGATGCCTCACTTCACAGACTGCATGTTCAAATTCCACAACAAGGCAATGTTAAAAGGAGTAGTGAACAGACTGAAGTCAGCTGGAGAAGGCAGATAACTTTGTGCAACACCAGGGAGGCCCCGGGGCAGGCAGCTGGGTGCTGGTCTGGGTCTCACTTCCCTGGGTACGCCAAGCCAGTCCCCACCAGTGCCCAAAGACCCCACTGACAGCTAAAGCCACCCCCGCCAGTGGGCACCCAGCCTGTCCTTGCACCACTGAGGACTGTCCTCACTCCAGCCTCCCCCAAAATTATCCACTGGCTCTCAAGTAAAGCAGATGAGGCACAGACAACGCTCACCTCACCCCATCACCAGACACTGGTCACACAGCAAGCCTTGGGGACAGTCAGGGACACCCTGCAGTGCTGCTGGGTGGTGCCAATCCCTCCTGAAACACTCTACTGATCCACCTGCACTGGTGCATAGGGACAGCAAAGGGAGAGAAGCTTTTAGGGACAAGAAGGTGCCTCCACATGGGGAAGGAGATCAACCCTGAGCACAGGGGTGTGGGTTGTAGGGTTGTACCCCAGAGCTGGGTAGAGGGATCACGTCCCAGCCAAACTGCAGCACACCTTCACCCCACAATCCCTGTGACACAGGAATGCCACCACCATGCCAGGTTACCACACGGTGACAAGACTCGTAGGCTGTACCTGCTTGGCATGGCTCGAGCAAGGCTCCCCCAGGGCTCCTCTGCTCTCACTTCCTGTAAATGTGCACCTGCACCCATATCTAAAGCAGTAAAAGCACAAACTGTATTTAAAGTTTTGCTCAAACCCCCACTGAAAGCCTGAGTGAGCCCCACACTGATGCCAATCCACACCAACACCTGGGCTTGCCGGCAGCCCCACCGGTGACACTGCCTGTGGCTGTCCTGCACTGCAGCCACTGCAGCCACCCACACCACACACAGCCACCCTGCACAGCACCCAGGGAGCACAGGGTACAGCACAGACCCTTTCTGGGGTGTACCTGCTGCCGAACTCTGACCATCTATTTCCTTATCAGCTTCGCTCTCTCAAGTGTCTGCCTTCCACAGGCAGACAGCAGGCTGGGCACAGCTTTATCTGAGTTTTGTGTGCAGCTGCATTTGCCTATCGCACAGGTAAGTTATTATAAAAACAAGAAACAACAGCAGCTAGTAACCTGGGTGTCTCAGTGCCCTCTTCACAAATTCCCAGCCTCTGGACCAGCTCATCAGCCACAGCTCACAAAGAAAAAGGAAACCCAAAGAAGACAGGATGCCAGGACATGCACAGGAACAACTTCAGCACCTGGCACTAAGTCAGCAGCATCAAATTAACCAATAAAGGAACCCCACAGTTGGCAGCTTTGGCAGGGTGGTCCCACCAGCAGGCACTGCTGGAAGCATGCCCCAGGGCAGCTGGGCAAGGAAACATCCTCTGCCCAGACAGAGAAGAGCACATCCAGACACAAAGCCTCTGGCAGAGGTCTCACGTTACAGCAAACTCAATCAAGTGGCCACAGGTTTACCAAGGGGGTGGCCCTGACCCCTTCAGACCCTCCTCTGACCTCCAGAACCCAATGAGGATGTTCAACAGGCAGAAAACTTTTTTTTTCCCTGTTTAAGCTAGTTCTCTGCTGGTCCAGCTTCCTGTGCAGTCTCACTCTCTGGTCAGCTGAAGCACAGGGGATGCAACGGGAAGCATCCTGGGACAAGCTGAGAGATCTAAATCTATTTAACTGCAAAATGAACCAAGCCCTCGCTCTATACAGCACCAAGCACACTGTCAAACAGTCTAACAGAAAGTACCTTTCATCTGAGAAAAAACAAAGGAGGCAAAGGTTTCCAAGGAAAGAATTCTCGTTTGATGCATGTCATGAAGTTGTGAGCACGCCTGAGTCACGGCACACGTGTGGACCATTGTGATGCTCTCGCAGAGAGATGTGTCCTCCTCCTCAATCTGCTGCGAGCATCCAGCAGGCAGAGGTTGAAACATGCGGAGGTGATTCAACACCGATGAACAGAAACACGAAGACACGCTGTTCTTCAAACAGGGGCTGTACATGACACTACTTTTATTTACTCAGGAAAGTTCTCTGCCCTGTATGATCTTCCCCTGCCAACTTACCCACCTGTTAAGCAGAATGCCCATCCTATCCTGGACAGCTCACTACAATCTGACAAGGATACAGTACTTCCAGTAAAGGCAGACTTTTTTTTTCTATTAATGCAAAGCACAGCACTGGGAGGGCTGTGAGCTTTACCTCAGTCAGACCCAATACAGGACCTAGGAGAAACATCAGCTGAAAACTCCAATATGACTTGGTACCTGACAAAGCATTATACTTTCTTCAACTCCCTCTTTGTGCTTATGGCATCAAGCAGGAAAAAAAAAAAAAACCACAAAGAAATGGAAGGGGAAAAAAATCTTCCCATCAGAATGTAAATATTTGTGCATAGAAAAAACAAAGTATTTCTATAAAGCTTTCAATAAAGGATAACTGCAGGCCAAATTTTACCCATGGATACAGGCACCTAACTCCAGCTAAAGTTACTCAGAGCTGCCCAAGTTTCTGCAGAGGCTAACTCAAGCAAACAGTGTTCATGTCCAGAAGGACTGCGAGCTCAGGAGCTAAGGCCACATTTCCAGCTCTTTTGAGAAAGGCAGATGAGATCTGCTTCAAATCAGTGAAGAACTTCAGAGATGAGTCAAGACTGCAGGATTTGCTGCAATACTCGCTGCAAAAGAGGATGTGAGAACTGGCAAGTACGCTGTGTTTACTCACTGTGCCATCTAATTCTGGAAACTCGAGCTGAGATTCAGCGTTCGAGCACGACTCCAAGGGGTGGTGGGAAGATCCTGGCCCTGTTACAGAGCCACTCGTTGGGCCAAATCTGCTCCAACAGGGCTGACCCAGACAGAGGTTGTGCAGCTGGCAGGAGGAGCCTCCCCAGGGCAGAGGCTGCAGCACGCCTGCCTCCAGCCCAGGGACGAGCTCTGAGGCACCGGCGCACACCAGGAACAGAGATGCTCTGAAAATCACGCACTGCTTCAGTTAATGACACAGATTTACTCGGGGTGTTAGCCTGCTTTGCTAAAAAAAGCCAACCAGATTTTTTTTCTTTTTTCCTGGTGCAAACTGTCCTTTATAGGGACTATTAATATCCCTCTTCCTTCAGTTTAAGCTCTATTTCTCTTCCTTGTTCTCCCACTGACTTAAAAGATAAGTGGCAAAACGAGATCTAATTTGTCTCTATCTTTTGTCCTCATCCCTTCCCTCCTGTTACTGCCTGGACAGGCAGACTGTTCTGTAGGGAACCACTGCATGGAGCAGAGAGTTTATATTTGCTGCAATATTCACATTTTTTACAGAAAATGAAAGATAATACCTAGTTTATACTAAACAGAACCCCTTTGGTTCTGGCCTCATGTAGTTAGTTCTGCACAAAGTAATAACTTAGATAAAACATCCTGCTCTAAGCAGCCACCTCAAAGAGCTGCAAAGATATTCCTCGCTATCAGACACCAGCAAAGACAACAGCAGTGGATGGTGCCTGCAGGAGGTTATGCTGAAACAAATGCATTTTTTATTTTTCCCTTTAAATTACAAAATATTATCATTTTACTTAGCAATGTCCCTTATTAAATTGAAACTCTCCACATCAGAATTAAATACATCCTATCTACTCAAAATGAAGTGTGTTATTTATCAGTAATATTTAATGACAAAAACCTGATAACTTTCTCCGATTATACCACTGATTTCCTCCAGTCATGCATCATTGGCTCTGCTGGTCATTAGCATTATCACAGTGCATAAACTCTGGCTTAGGCAGCAAGTTTGATAACAGAGCCAGACACCTATAGCTACTATTTTTCAGTTTGTTCAGATTTACTAGTTTACCTCTCTATGAGCGTGCCTCTATCTAATGGCATCGATTATAATCCCTAAAAATCCTAGAGAGTAAATTTCCATTTCCATGCAACACGCTTCTGCACACTCAGAATTCCTCGGTAAATATAAAAGCACTTGCTGAAAAATCAGATTTCCCCTTCAACTGGCTGAGGACCCTTTTCCTGAAAGACTATACTCCAGCCAATCTGAAAAATAAATAGGAAGTATTTAGCCTTCTCTGACTGTTCAATGCCAGAAATACGCTGGATAGGCTTAAGATATTTTAGTTTAATTCACAGGCAATGTTCCATTTCAACTTTTATGAAATAGTATTTTTGAATGCTGCAGATACTGCTTTTATAGAAGTGACAAAAAAAAATCTTAGAACAAATGTACATGGTATAACATCAGCTAAAATACACCAAGATGGGTTTCTCCCATTCTCAGTTAAATCCTGTAAATAAAATGACAGATTAGAAAGGTTTCCTGAGTAAGTCCATCATTCCTCACACTAGTGGCCTTCAGAAAACTCTGATGGGTTAAGCCAGAAAAAAACTTCAAAATACTTGTACAAACCGTAATTTTGCTGCATATTTCTAACATTCCTCTTTCAAAGCCTTGTAGGCATCAAGTAATTTATCACTGAAAAATACATTTTCTCTTTTCCAAACCTCGGGAGCTTTACAAACCTAATATACATTATCTGAACATACATGCACAGGCTATACATCTAAAATGAACAAACACAATTTATTAGAAGCTATTTCAGAGCCACCTTCTCCCAGTACTCATTTAATTCAGTGAGAGCAGGATAGGGCCCCTGACAACTCTCTGATTAAAATTAATTACCAAAGCTGTTAAGACATTATTACTATTGCAAAACTTACTGAGAAAAATCTCTCTTCTAAATCTGCTAAGGCAGACATTGGCTGTGATGTTCTGCACAAACATCCAGAGAGATTCTTATATGTTATACACATGGATATTCTAAGACTTTATTATTTAGCCAAACCCTTTTTTTTAAGTGGTTTTTTTTTTTACTCAGTCCATCTAAGGAAGCTCCCACAATTTCAACCCATGAGGGGTATTTAGGGGCTAGGCCACATAACTGAAGCTAAATCTGCCTGTCTTATGGAAATACAACTATTTATGAAATTCACCCGAGGGGGAGGAATAATTTACAGTACACTGATCAACAGAGTTTGCATAGCACTGTCTGAAGGAGCACTGTTTGAGAAGGAGAGATGTTATGAAAGCAGAAATTATCAATACTAACACAATTGGTGCCACTGGGTTATGCTATTTGCTGGGCAGGATTCATCTCTCGCACAGAAAATTTCAGTTTGGGTGTAGTTTCAGCATCACTAACTGCAGTATTAGAAGTTGGGACCATTATACAAGCAGCGATTCGATGAGGTTAACGCCAAATTCTGTGATTTGTTGAGGCAAAAAACGGATCTAACCCTGGCAGAACGGCAGCGCAGGATGCAGAAGCACTAACACTGCTCCTCTCATCCAGGGGCTCCAGTCTGATCCTTCAAAAATCAAACAGTGAAAAATATTGTCACTGCCTGCCCCTCTACCTGACTGTGCACCGACCCCAAAACACACTTTTGACCTGACTGAGCACCAGCCAATGTCAAAACACTGGCCAGACACATACTCCCCTGGACTGCCAGCCCTTCCCAGCCAAATCCAGCTCCAATGTGCTCCAAACCCAATGCTGGGAGCCACTCTGTGATGCCCCCCAGCCCCCTGCACTGCACTGCTTTTAAGGGGATTTCTGCCACAGGAGGAAAAGGACGATTTACAACACTGATTTTAATGGAATTTTTCTTTCCAGCGCAAGTATAAAACGTGGGAACTGGGCTGGACTGGCTGCCTGACCGGCTAACAGAGATTTGTCATGAGGTTCATGAAGACAGGGTTCATGACTCACTGTCAGTGAGCTCACTATTACAACATAAAAACTGTTATTAAAAATAAAAATGCAAGCACCAAAAGGAACACTTCAAGAAGGTTTTAACTTCTTAATCCCAAACAGAATACCCTCGAAATGAGGCTTGCAGCAGGCCCACCAGACAAAACCCATAAAAGACAACCTTGTAATCAAAAATCTATTAGAACAGCGTATTTTAGTTGCAAGCCCTCCACCCCTGTTTCTGCTCCCTTGATATTTCCAGAAGTTTCTTAGGAAGAGGTGTCTCACTCACGTTCATCTCCCAGCTCTCCATCAGCAGAAAAACATACACTTCACGTTCACTGTGCAACACTAGGAAGATGCTTTTTAAAACTGACATGGGCTCCTAAAGAAATATCAGTTAATTACTTAATCCTCCTTAATGGAATGATCAACATCCTTTCAGCAAACAAGGCTGTGATGATTTAACGTTTTACTGCACTGGGAGAATTAACCCCACTCCTCTCCTGTCTGCTGTGACCACTTGTTTCTTTAGAATCAGTTCCATTTTTCACTTCTGCAGAGCAGCCCCTGCACCCAGCTGAGAAAAACTCCAATAGACAAAAATCTGCCTCAGTGTTATTCTGCCAAGGCCTGACCTCCAGACTGGCAGAAAGGCAGGCGGCCAGGCCACCCAGGAAATCAAGGTATGAAGCAGCACAGAGCAACAAGCCCCGGTGTGAGCCTGGAACAACTTCATCAGCATCCCAGGAACACCACTTCAAAAGGAACCAGGGAGGGATGTTTGAATCCCAGCTCAGACAGCTCCTGAATCCCTGAGAACCCCCGGCTGTCATTCTGGCAAGAACAAAAGTCCTTTCAGGGCTCCACCGCTCGCTGCAACCAGACCCAGGCTCAGACAGAATTCTGCAGGCAAGTGTCGTGCAGGAAAGGGAATTCAGCATCGATTTTTGTGATCAGATGTTTAGTGGCTGCTCTGAACACTCCAGCAATCCCCCCTCACCATTTTATCTTCCTTTATCACAAGCTTTTTAATAGAGACATGACATTCTGCTTACTGCTGGGCTCTCTCTATTTATCTCTCTCTTAACAACACTTTGGCATCATCGGCTCCGCTATCTAAATCAGCAATAGTGCATGTCCGGTCACATAAAACCGGAGAGGGCTTCCCGAGATGCCTTGGGAAGTCTGACTGCTCTGGTTTGCTGATGTGTTAATATGCCCCATCCACTAATTAATGAACAAACAGCTTCGGCGAGGAGCTGGGGGAGGAACACCAACACCACGACTGCAGAGAGCCCAAGGAAAGACACTTGACCCTAATTGTTAGCAACAAGATGACAAGACTGATCGGGAAGTACAGCTAAAACTCGGATCCAACATGAAAGGAAATGTCTGGCGAAGAGGGGAAAACTAACGATGCCGTTGGAGGCTGCAGCCAACCTGCCGCACTGTGCCACCTTCTGTCGGGCTGTCAGTGCTCAGTGCCCAGCACCTGGCCTGAGCTCCCCAGCACCTCGCTCCCACCGCATCCCTCTCTCCTTGCCCAAATCCTCATCCTCCTCCTGCAGCTCCAGGGTGTACAGTCCAGCCAAGAAAAACAGGAGTTTGCTCCAACCCGTGATGGGTGATGAGAAAGCATGACTCGTGCTGTACCTTCCCAACAAAACCACCTGCAGAATTCCAGCCAGTGGGTTTTAAGAAGGACCAAAGTTTGGCTGCAGTTTCAGACAGAACCAGTTTTACCTGGGGCAAAACATTCCTCATCTTAAAAACAGCCTGGACCACGTACCACAACACAGATGCCCGTGGCTGCACCAGCGAGAGGGTGCTGTGCCCTGAGTGGGCTTTGGGAAACACTTCCACAGAGAGTTCAAACTCTTAGAAAAAAGGCTGTAAGCTCTTTCTACCTGAAAAATCAGTTCAGCTGAGAGTCACAGCAGTGCAGGAGATGCTGCAGCACCGTGCCCTGGGACACAAACCCAGGAGAAAGTTGACTTACAGACCGCACATCCAGCGCAGACACACCGCAAATGCCGTGGAGCCTCAGTTTTCTGTGTGCCTCTGAATTAAACTAACTTAGTGAGGAAACAGGTTCTCCTAATAAAAACACACCAGTGACAGGCACAGTACTGACAGTGCCATTAGCAGTAAACAATACACTGGAGAATCATCCGAATAAAACATTCTGCGTATTTATTTGTGTTGCTTTCCGAGACTGTTGCAACTGAATGGGAAACTGGAAGGGAAAAAAGCCCACAATTAGTTTCAGAATAGCACTCCCAGAAACACTGTAGCCTATCAGATCTATGTAAATATTTTACGATATGGGTTCCATTTCAGTAGATCTGTCAAGATATTTACACGGCTTGACAGTATTTCTGCCTTTAATTAAATTTTCACACACATACTTTAATGTAATTTAAATAGATTATTAGTTGTCAGAATATAGTATAAATTTTGTTTACGATTTAGTTACTTTAAGTACTCACATTGAGGAAACTCATTTAACCCCCTGACTGAGGAGCATTAAGTGTTGAGATGAGACTTCTAAAGAGCTTCTACTGCCCTTTGCACTCTTGCAATAATCTTAAATTACTACAACTTAATTGCAATTTCAAGGCACTAAAATGGAGATGTTTTAAAAACAGCACCAGGAGGGTCAACGAGAGGAGAAAAATTATTTAGTCCTCCTCAGGTACCAGATGCTTCTTGGGGAGAAACTGATTTTGTCCACACTCTTCTCTTTGCCCATTTTCCATAGAATCCCGTCTTCATTTGTGGAACAAAAAGTCATCAAGATTATTCTGGATACTTGCCACATCCAAACAGCCATTAGACATAAGCCTGCTCACTTGCATGCATGGAGGAGACCCGTGCCAGGAGAATAGAAAGACAAAACCCTAGAGCGCATTTGCAGAGAAGGCTGCCTGCGAACAGAGCCAGCAGCTTCTCTGACTTGGGAACTCCAGTGCTGGAGCAAGGGAAAAGAGCACGTGTTAAACCACTCCAGAATTCCAACCAACAAATAGACCTGATCTCCTTAAAACAGTACAACTGATTCCTCTACAGCACAAAACATATCTTTATAAAGTAAAAGACTACGGAGATCCCACAATTAAGTATCTCCTCTAATGAGTGCATGATTTATTCCGTGCTATTTTTCTCCCCCTCTCTGCACGCTGGCATCACCTTGTTACCTGCAGTAGCTGTAATTCCCAGCGCAGCGAGCTGCGGGAATGGAACGGCGCAGTGAGCAGGCTGCGAGCAGCACTCCTGTCAGCACAAAACCAACCACTTCTAGCAATCACAAGATCTTCTTCGTTTCTTCTTGCAATGAGACATTTCACAAGGATCTGGCCAACAGAAAAACAATCAGACTCACGATTTAAACACCGCTGTGCCTCAGCACGGCCGGGCGCTGACGCACGTCCTCGGTGGCACGACGTTCAGGGCTCCCAGCCTGGCCATACCTTTCGAAGCACCGAATAAAGTTTGCCTGCCAGGACCTCTAAGCACGGTGGCAAAGACGCCGCTGATCTCTAGTGCTCAACGTCTCTAAATTCCACCTAGCAAATGCTTTCTGGCTTCTCCTGCACATCACATCTCTGCTGAAGCGCTCGCCGGGTGTGAAAACACGCTACTATACGTGGAGGGAGGGGGAGAAAAAGTTTCAGTGATACCAGTTAGTGGCACAGACCAAAAGCCAAAGGCAGCGACATCAGCAGAAGCCCCAGCTGATGCCAGCACGCTCTGGATCAGGCCCAGGGCAGCCGACTGCACCCTGAGCTCGCCCGTGGGGACACGGGGACCGCGCCATGCCCACGGGCTGTATGTTCAGAGCAGGGTGCCACCGTGTCCCCACCCTGCTGACCACCCCCTGGGCTTCCCCTGCAGCTGCCAGCCCCTTCCCACCTGCCTCCCCAGCAGAGACTCGCAGGGAAAAGCTCCGGGAAGCAACCTGACAGCAAGGCTTGTCTGAGGAATAATTAAAACGCGCTATTTAATTCAGCTTAAACACGGACAGCAAACAAAACCCTTGTGCAGCCGAGCCCTGCAGGGCCTGATCCTTCTCCCCCGCAGTGGGAACCCCCGGGAAAGCTCCCTC
Organism: Grantiella picta; assembly: GCA_013397955.1. Taxonomy (NCBI): domain Eukaryota; kingdom Metazoa; phylum Chordata; class Aves; order Passeriformes; family Meliphagidae; genus Grantiella; species Grantiella picta. The sequence goes on along the minus strand of VZRM01007524.1, from coordinate 4,902 downwards.
CCAGGAGCTCTGGCTGTGCACACACCATGCTGGATGTGCTGCGAAGGGCACGGGGGGCCTGAACAAACGCTGTGCCTCCAAGAGACACCCAGCTACCTGCAAAAACCCCACCGAGCCTTCTTCAGCCCTGGCTCAGCCGCGTAAAAATATTTCAGCTCAGTGCCTTGAAGTTGCAATTAAATTGTAGTAATTTAAGATTATCACAAGAGCAAAGGGCAGCAGCAGCTCTTCAGCAGACTCCTCTCACCACTTAATGCTCCTCAGTCTTGGGGTTAAATGAGCTTCTTTAGTATAAGTACCTTAAAGCAAGTGAATCGTAAACAAAATTTATACTATTTTCTGACAGCATATAATCTATTTAAATTTATTAAAGCTTCTCAGAGAAAATTTAAGATGGCAGAAGTATCATTATGCCCCATAAATAACCGGACAGCCTTACAGAAATAACTGTATTTTACATACATATCCTACATATGTGTGTGCATACAGTATTTCATTTGTATTACAAATACAAGCTCAACAGATATTTTACAAAAGGAATTGTATTATCCAGTTCAATCTCTCAATATAAATGACCACAAGAGGTACAAATACTAAACACTGAGATACATTCCATAAATTTGCCTTTTTACTACCAGCCTTTTTCCTAATTTTTACAGTGCCATGAAACAGAAGTAATTCAGGAGCTACAAATGTTTACAGTATATCACATCAAGGATGATAATGCAAATTTTAGCTTTTAAAAAGGGGATCCACTCCATGAGAAATGCATATTGCAGCGTATGCTGCACGTTAATGTCCGATATATAATTCCCTGCTCAACTTCCCTGCTCCTTCTCCTACCAGGGCAAAACCCAGCTGTGTTACAGTTACCAGTGGAACTGATTTAAGCAGAAAACGTTTATAGATGTTAAAAAACATTACACGTTATGCAAAATGGCTTAATAGCATACATGTGCATGTTTAATGCACATACTTTTTATTGTCTAATTAAAACACATACCATAAAAATCTACAGGCTTCAGATTAAGTTATGCAGGACAGTTATGAAACCTTACCTTACACAAAGTATAAAGTACTTATTGTGTGATCTGCACTGCTAATTAAAAAAATGCTTATGCAAAAAGATTTGAGATTTCTTAATTCTTCAGCAGATGTGCACTTGGTCTGCCTCCTGATTAATATACATTAGGGTAACAGCCTCTTGCTAGGATTTTTTTTTTAAAACAGATATTTACATTGTTTTACAATGCTTTAAAGAAATGAAATGGACAAATTTGTAAAGTTTGCAATGAAGTGTTTGAATACAAACATGAAACTGCCATGCAATGAAACTAACCTCACTCCTCCGGTTCAGTTCAATTAGTACCTAAATCCTAACTGTTTATTGAAGTAAAATCAAGTGTCCATTAACACTCTTTACTGGTATTTCCACTAAAAAACTACACAGTAACAGTCTCTCTGATACAGCCATGAAGACACATTACACACAGTCTTGTAAAAATCCTGGCGTATCAAAACCAAAGTCCATCCCGACTGCTTGGCAACATACTTGAAGGAAAGATATTACAAGTTTTCCAAACTCTAGGAATGCAGTCATCCAACATACTGTGCTTAATCACAACCAAACTCCTCTCTTATACACCAATACAGAACTTACACACAGACAGAAAAAAACCAAGTCCACATTTCCTTAGAATTCAGCAAACCAGAAATAAAAGCTGAATTCCACAGAACTTTTACGTTTTTCTGCATTACACTACTGTAACGCCTTCTCTGCAGCTTGAGACAGCGTAAACAAAATCAAATCCTAAGTCTTCCTGAAAGTGTATAAATGCACTTAAAACCATCATCACTTAAAAAAAAAACAAACACCAAACCCAAACCCCGGCCCATGCACAAAAAACTAACTTTGCAATCAAAATCGTAAGCAACAGAAAGCCTTGTTTGAAATAGTCGTTATTTTTCTCAGAGTTATCCTTGGGTTTCACAACAAAGATCAGCATTTGTAATGGTCCATTTCTGCATAAGTGAACATATAGCCTTGCTGCCTGATCGAATAGTCCAGAGCTTTCAGTGAGGCAGCTCCTGACAACAGCCCAGCAGCAGCTTTGTTTGATCTCTCCTGCCTTCCTTAATCTGGGTTGTCAAGGTTCACTTGTTGGAGGCTGTTTACTTTACTTTTTCCAGAAAAAAAAAAAAGTGATTTTTTTTTCCTGTCTCTCATACAATGACTAATCCAAAGACCAAGGGGGAAGAATGCTGCCAATGCAAGATGTTAAAGCTACAATACCTTTTTGCAATGAGATTTTAGCCGACACCTTCTGAATGGTAACTAGTGAAGAGCTTCCTCCCCCAGTGCACTGGTCCATTCAATACGGCTGGGAGATAGTTCACATAAAATGTGCAGGGGAAAAGCTTCAGAGGAGAGAAGTTAAAACGAGTAACCCAAATTTCCCTGTCTTCCCCCAAATCTAGTTCCAGAGATGCACAGTACCTCCTTGCCCACATTCGCTTCTCTGGGAACTTATTTTAGGCTCTCTCAAACTTACAAAAAGTAAAAGCTTCTCAGCAGTAACAGAAACTGTAAAAATAATACTAAACCTAGCAAAACACCTATTTTCCAAAATATTAAAACAAGCCATGGATTAACACCACAAGCAAAAAAAGTTTCTTCGATGACATGCTTGCAACTTTGTCTAATTAAGCAGCTGTCACTAGTGACATCAACATTTGGTCAAACCAGGTAAAATCCAAGTTTAGAAAAACTGTACGGAAAGGAAACACAGCTTAGAGAACTGCTTTAATATTTAGAACCATCCAGCACCCTAGAAATCAGCAGGCTATACGGTGGAGACGACACGCTATGAGCAGTACACATCCATTACTCACTCTGAGAACAGTTACTAAAAATGAAACCTTAAACTTCGGAGCACAGAAGTTGGGCTCCAGCCTCTCTACAGAAGCGGCTCTGAGCGCTCGCAGGCGGCAGATGCCTCGGGTAGGGACGGGAGGGCTGCGCGCTGCTGCCGCTGCCAACCTTGGGGGGAACCGCGGGGGAAAGGACGGGGAAAAAAAGAAAACCAAAAAAAGTAATCTCGCTCGGCTTGGTTCACTCAAAGCAAAAGCACGCAATTAAAATCATTACAGCGAAGTGGCAGCAGCAGACTCGCTACAAGCGCGGCGCTCCGCAGCCCGCCCGGCGATGCTCTCCGCGCCGGGGCCGCGCGGTCATTAATAGTTGCCGGGCGGTGGGGAGGGGGCTGCGCTGCGCCCCGCGGAGCCCTGCCCGCGCAGCTGCCCGCGCCCCGCTCGCTGGGTTGGTTTGTTGTTTTTT
>VZRM01007522.1:1102456-1138024 GCA_013397955.1 Grantiella picta | reverse complement strand
CCCAAAGCTGAGGCCACTTTTAAAATACTCCTCTGTTCTACAAAGTTCACCTGCTTAGCAAGTGCCAATGGCTGAACACTTTGGGAATCCAAACACCCGGTATTTATAGATAGATATAAGCTACCCAGGGTTAGATTTCCAGTTGGCAGAAATCCTCTCTGTGCCCTACATCTGCCTAGTGATGTTCAACAAGCAATTCTGGACAAAGGATTTTCCTTTCTAAGGGTACAGCAAGTTATGCAAGTGGATACTAGATACCTTCTGAAAGAGAAAGTTTTCCTTTATCTTAAATGGACCATCTGACACCTTCCCGTTTCATACCTGACACCTTCTTCTTTCATAGTTTTTCATTTTATCTTGTGACAAAGCCATGCGATTTTGCTTGATCACATTTGAGTTTGAAGATGGCAACCAAGGAAATATCAACCACTTCTTTTCCTCTTCAAACATGCCATCAGTCCATGTACAAACGCAACCAAAAAACCCACCCCAAACCCTGATTGTGTTTTAGATGCTATTAAACAAAACATGACAACAAGAGAAACCCAGGCTGAAAAGAAAAATCATCTTTTTTTCTTGATAAGCCAGAAACCAGTGTAATCTGACTGGTAGATATAAAAAAAAAAAGCTTATCTAGTTAATTTCATGCTCACGCTAAAGTTGATCCACTTAATTATTTCTACCATTATACAGCCCAGTGCTGCTTTTTTTCTGCTTGGAAAAAGTGTCAGAGTTACAGGAGAGAGATTTTATGCTCAGAGGACCTGTAATTAGAAGAACAGTAATTTTGATATTGGAGATTCTTGTTCGGCAGCAGATTGCTTTTAAACATGTAAAAAAATTTTATGCTTATTTGCGTCTGTGTAACGAAATAATTTCAAACTCTGGGATGGTAACAGATGTTATGGTTCAAAGAATGAAAACTGCTGGTTTAGTATAAAACAATTTCCAGTGTTAGAAAACAGAAGAAAGCACATGGCATAATAGGTCAGTTTAATGGCATTGTTTGCAGTAAAGCTGACATTTCAGGAATAATCTGCAGTGCTCACTTGAAGTAGGACATATTCCTGGGCAGAGAAGGATTTGAGACATTCTTTTATACTGCTGTGTCAAATTGGATTAGAACACAATAAAAAGGAGAATGTAAAATAAAGGCCTTTGGGCTCACTAGTTATGCAGTGTAATAAGATGCACGAGGAATTAAAATGAATTGTACTCTTCAGAAGTATGACAAACTTGTCATGTGTAGTTTGTGTAGAACGTCCCTTTTTCTCATTCATTTCCTAGGTTTATCCTTCCCGTGTGCACTTTTTGTTGACCTACATTGAGTGAATTCCCTTTAGAAATTTTGCCCAGCATTCTTCTGTTCTCTAATTATTATTTGAAACAAGACCATGTTCGAAGAGAAATTATTGAAAACCTGTTACAGTCGATACAGTTTTGGTTGGCAACCATAAACTGCCCAATGGGGCTCTAAACTTTGCCAAAATTTATTTAAGTTTTACTAATGCTGCCTGCTGGCTTGGAGTGCAGCCACAGGAGTATTCACTGGAGCAGCGTCACCGAATAGCCCTGGATCAGGATTCAGCTTCTGCTGTCAGACTGAGCGATATCTAAGCTACACAGACAAGAAGACAGGCTGGAACTTGGTTTCTTAAATGCATGGAGTATTTCTCATAACCTCATGGAATAAATTCTAACCTTTGAAATTTTGGAAATGTTAATTGGTAAGCTGAGTACTCCACACTTCCATTTATCTGATCCTCTTATCTCAGAACTCACATTACCCAAAATTGGATGTGTCTCCTATGTACCATGAGTCACTTGCTTTGAAAAGGCCTCTGTTAGCTGGAAACCCAGTGACAAGTCTAGATGGCAGGTCGTGTGTTCTGTTTGGATAAACAGGGTTGCACTTCACAGGAGAATCGGTATCAGGAGGAATTAATAAATGACTCATGTTTCAGTCCTGAATTTAATTTCAGATATTATAGAAAATCTGAATACAAATGATATGCTGCATCACTTTTGAAATTTGGAAGAAGCGATTCAAAAGAAAATACCAGAGCCAATCTTCTGCCTAAGTTAAAGCAGAGAAAAAGGACTCATTGATATCAAAGTAAGCCCAGTGAGTGTGTGCATTCAACTTTCAGTTGACTGTAAAAAATGAAGTTGATCTTGGGACAATTAATGCTGTATGAAGGCAGCCTTTCACTTGGAATGACTGTCAGCTACTGTGTCACATCATTACTTTTCCCTTGCAGCTGAAAAGCAGTAACTTCTCCTACCAAAGCCAGGTTTATCCTCCCTGAGACCAAGTGTCCATGCCCCTGCTTGTACCCCGAGGGAGGAACTGGTTGTGCTGCTGCTGCTGCACTTCCATCCTTGTGTGGGACAGGATTGTGCAGAGAATTCACCTTAAAACTAGGAAAATGTCCATTTTCATAAAGAATATTCAAACACAAAAAAAAGAAAAAAAAAAAGGATTTAATCACTTTGATCTGCAACATGGTCATATTACCAGCCCACATAGATATAAGGTGAGGGTCTGAATTCAGGCAAGTTATTTGTCTCAGAACATCCTTTACTTTTCAATGGCTTCTTATTCTCAGCTAAGCAGATGCTTCAGTGCTTTCCTGAACCAAGGTCTAACAAACTTACCCTTTGATCTTACTGCTAATGATGTCTGGTTTATTTGACTCTAAAATGTGCACTCCTCTGGAGTATGGTTTGACATAGCAAATGAAATATTTACTGACACTTGGCACTGGTGCCTTCACCTCTGTGGATTTGTGTAATGTATCATTCTCATTGAAGGTCTGTCCTCCAGAGGATGCGTAGGATTCATTTCTAATGGCATTACAAGGAGGTTGGCTCCTGCTCTGAGTAGAAAGCTCCTTCTTTTTTAGAAGTAATTTTTGTGATTTTATACCTAATCGCTGTTTGGATTCCTGCATAGAATTTGATAACAGAAATACAGACTTAAACATGCTCCCCATTTCCTTAGGAACAAAGTATTGCAAAACAGAGTAAAACCAATTCAGTGTGTTTCATTGCTTTAATGGAACAGCACTGTCTGAACTCTGGCTGGCTGGATTATAGCTGTGGGGTTTCTGACTTTATCAGAATGCAGTCTTTTGAAGGACTGAAGATCACTACACAGGAAATGTTGACTCAGCAGTTCTGGCTAATTAGTATGCTATAAGTTATATAAAAAATCATTCAAAAAACAGGAAGACAGGCAAAATAAGAAAAGTAATATTTCCTTAAGTAAATTCCAGATTAAGTAAGATTAAAACATTCTCCAGCATTTCTACCCTATCAGCAGGGCAATGACTAAACCCACTGTCTCCTACATAAAACATTCTTAATATAGCCAAAGAACAAGAAATGAGGACTGAAAATGTACTGTTGATTTCCTTGGATTAAGGTCAAAGCTTGAGAAAGAGAGAGAATAGAGTATTTTCCTTCACTAATTCGACATACAATTTCAGTTATAATCAGATTAAGGAAATAAAGTCAGAAAAAAATAAAATTCAAAAAGAAAAATTATAATACTTACATTGGTGACATATTCAATATCCTTCCAGATATTACATTCCCTGGGAAAATCTGCCAAATCTAAAAAATTATCCACTACCACTTGGCCAATCAAGTCATGCCTGGAGAATCTGTCAAAATCATACACAGAGAAATGGAGTTTCCTTGTGTTGAGATCATTGTATGGGACAGTAAATAAAAAAACTTCATCAAACACTGGATTTAGGGTCTTTCTGTGCACTTTAGTCTGGTGTTTTGTTTTCCTGTCAGGAAGCAGATAGATCTTCACATACGGATCTGAAGTTCCAGAGAAGTCCTTTGCTGGCAGGTTGATGGCCTTGTGAATCTTCACGATCAGCTGCTCTAAATCACAGTCATACTTGAGGATAAAGTTGAGTTTCCCACAGGCCTTACTGTTCCCCCTCCTGCTATCATCCGCGTCCAGTGATCTCTGCTTGTACAGCTCTGGTTTAATGCGGCCAATGCCCGTCAGCTGCTCCTGCTTCTGAACCTGCTGGATGTTGAAGTCAGGGTTGGAGAGGTTGAGCTGTCTCCGGATTGAATTGTGCCTTCAAGTGAAAAGGAAACAATTGAAACAGGCTGTGCTGAGGGTGGTAAGAATGTGTTCACACACACTAAAGATCATATTCTCTGACATATTATTGTAATGTACAGTGAAGTCTGATTTTTAACAAAGGGACAGACCATGAGACCAAACAGTTGTGAGAGCTGACCTTCAGCATCACACTGCTAATGCCACATCATTTTCCTCTCCCATGGCTCAAGCTGGTCTGAAATGGTTTGCTTACCACCCCAGAAATTGTTTTCCATGTTTTTTCTCATACCTGATGTAATAAACTCTGTGGTACTTTGGCTGAAAAGCTCCTTTTCCTTTATTAATTGAGGATGAAAAGTTGCCTTTAGCTTTGGTCCAGTGAAATTTAATAATTTACACTTATTGTGGCTGAAATTTCTCCTTCATGGATGGTAACAGAAATCAAACTTGCAATCTCTGTTGAGGTTGGGGGAGGTGAAAGTGGAAGTTGGGTTAGGTGAAATCCTAATCTTCTATGAATTCCATTTTATTTTCCTATCCATATGCAGAAATCACTCAGTGTACTGGAGTACCAGGAGCTCAGGTTGAACACAGAAAGAGCACGTGGAAAATGCCAGCAGAGGATTAGTCCAAAGCTATTTATATGGAATCTAATCAGCAATAGTTCCTCTGCTATCAATGTTCATTCATTCCTGGTAAATATCTGTTTACCCATGCTTAAAGCAGGAACAGCCTCTTATGTGCTATCCTAATTTTTTTTTCTCTTGTTGCATAATAAATACATAATCTTATGGCTGTACATTAGTCATTTCCAGGATAAAATATTATCATGTCACCAAAAAAAAAAAAAGCCTGAAAAAATAATTCAACCCTTAAGCGCCTCACGGCAGTGAGAGGTGCAGAATAATTTGTGGAGGAATAAAAAAAGAGAGGCTAGGAAAGAGCCACTGGGCTAATGTTGTACCTTCTCCAGCTGAAGTACATCTGCTTTGACTCTGATATTTACTGGCTCTTCATATGCTGATCCTTATTCTTACTGTATAAAACATAATCCTTTTATCACCTGCCCCTGCACACAGTCTCACCCTCCCCCTTTCCTCTTCCCTCGTGTACTGGTTCTCCATTTCCCCTGGAGACTTCATGGACTCTTCAGTCACTTTTCTCCCCACAGTCATGATTGTGGCTAAAATCTATGAGTTTTAAGCCTATTTCTAACTCTTGCAAGTGTTTCATTAGCTTGCCCTACTTTTCTTCTTTGGTTGTTTTAAAAATCTTTGAGGAGATATAACTGAGTGTTCAGCACCAGTGCTAAGTGCAAATGAATATGCTTTACAAGCTAAATCTAGGCTGTTCTGGTGCATTTAAGGGACACAGTGCTCTGTGTTATCCAGCTTCTGAGGGAAAGGCACCAATGAGACAGTAGTTGAGAGAAGAGTGGAATAGGATTGTGATCCTGTCCCTTTGACCTACGAGGTTTGTGCCCCTCAATGAACAACTTCTGAGTCTTTTTTTTTTTTTTAAAGGAACATGGCAAGAAAATTATACATTTTTTTAAAATCAGTGTGCTGTATAACCAAGCTGTGCTTTTTGGACTGTACCTGAATTCATGAGTATGAGAGAGAAACTGGAGTTACTGACCGAGCAGACGAGGTTGGCTCAGTGGTCTGACGCTGCATTCGCGCGTTGGGCGCGCAGTTCTCCTTGGTTCCCGCCTGGGTGTCTATGGGAATATCAGGGGAGGTGTGGCTGATCTTCATGGAGGACTCAGGATAGGCAGTCGGCTGGCCCAGATAATCCTCGCTGTAGTCACGTTCATTGGGCTCTGTGTCTGTGTAGTGCAGCGGCTCCTGCTTGCTGTCCTTGTTCCCAAATGGCAAACCACGCTCCCGCCAAGGGATCCAGCACAGCTTCCAGGACACGAACAGGGACACGCCAAACAGAGCAAGACCACAGGCTGTGACAACTAAGGACAGTAGGCTTATTGAGATATCTGCAAACGAGAGAGACACAGCCATGTCATATCTCTGGGCTCTTCAGAGCTCTGCATCTCCAGAGCTTCAATATGGAAGGCAAACATCTCCAGACTGCACATCCACAAAAATTAGATTCTGGTAGCTGCAACAGTCATAAAATACATGCTTATTAAAAGTTCTAATTTTTTTTTCCCCCAAGGAGAAAAACATTGTTTGGAATTCCGTATAAGGCTTACTTTGATAGAACCTAGCTTGTAATTTCCCTCCAAAAGCTGGGTGGGGTGAAAGGTCATTCTAAATATGAAAAGGGTTGTTCACTTGCTCACTCAACTTCCTACTAATGAAAGAGCTGTGCCTGCGGTACATTTTATCCCTTTTTTTTCTCATTTCATGTAGTGCAGTTTCCTCCACCTTCTTTACTAGTTCTTACTATCTTCTCTTCCAGAGCCTGTATTATACTTAAACACCATGAAAATATGCACACAAGCACATCTGTGATATTAATTTTTTTAGGTATTTCACTCATGTATCTTGGTTCACAACTTTAATTCCATTCCATCTAATTTTAGACTCCCTCCTATCTTTGCAAATTATTTTTGACTATCAATGCATGGCTTGCTCTTCATAATTTAATTAGGATACCAATATATCTTCAGAACTCAGATTTTTCTGGGTTTTTTAACTCCATAGGCTCTTTCTTTTCTGTTTCCAAGTTTCTGGTATAAACAGGAGTGTGGAGATGAGTTTTCTGTTGTTTTTCCCCACACTTCCAGCATTATCTTACTCCATCATCACAAATAAGTTACAACTGGGAGTGGGTTTTGCTCTGTTTTGCTTTAAGTTGCACATTGGGAAAATGACTCAGTGGAACAGCTGTTTTTGTGGTTACAGTGTTTTTGAAACTAGTCTCTCTGTGGATTACACAATACATCATGCCTTAAACACAATTAGTGAGAATTCTGTTTTACTGCCTTAAATTATAAACACAAGCTGATCAAAGCAATTTTTCACATTGTGTGTAGGTTCAGAGTGTCAGGCTGCATCTCTCTAAGCAAACAGCTAGCCTGAATTTTCAAAGGATGACAGGAGGTTGAAAGGTACTGCTTCTACTAAGACAATTATTTAAGAATGACAATTCAGATGAAACAGCCCCAGTCCATTCAAAAATAACATATTTTAAAGAAGTGGAGAAGTCAATACCTTCTGCCCTGCTGTGAGTCTCATTCTCACCAGCCAGACAGATTAAATTTCCACAGTGGGGGGAGTGACACTGCAATCCATTTCGCACAGGAGCTGTCCAGTTTATTTAGCATGCTGAAAACCAATTTCAAACAATTTTAGCCAGCATGGCCCTCTCTGTCCTTCTCCGAGTCATATGAAGACAAAGCTCATTAACAATGGGGACAGCACAGCAGCTGCTTGGAATTACAGCAAAGAGTTTCAGAGCTGAAATTAATTAAAGAAATTCCTCCCATGCATAAAAAGGAATTTGGGAGAAAGTAGAAAGGTAGTTCTTGATAATTTTTGAATATTTATTGATAAACAAGTCTGGCAGTGGAGGCAGAGGCCAACCTCTCTTTTTGATTAAAAAGCTGAGGATCAAGGATGCAGTAGCGAAATAAAACCTTCAGAATAAAGCAATTTGTCTTGAATTCCCTGGAGAAGAAGGAAGAAATACATCAGAGGTCTGCAAAAGGCCATTTTTTTCAAAGAACTGATTCAAGTAAATGATCCAGCATTGAAAGAAGTGAGAAATTTGGAGTTGTCAGGACCAGCCAGAAGATTACAAGGTGAGAACAGAAGATCGCCCAGTGATAAGGATGTGTGAATATGAAGGTGAGGAACAATTCAAAAGGTAGACCAGCAGTCGCCTACCTTACTTTGAAGATTACTTTAGGAGAGGAAGTTTTCTAGAGAGCAGACACCATAGAAAAAAAACATGAGGGCAATACGAACTGGTTTTCATTTGGAGAGTCTGGAGGTCTTTAATAACCTCTGAATTTGATAATATAACAGCCTTACCTCACAGCTTGCTTCCACAGAAGCTGCTTAGTAAACAGTTCAGGTTCACAGCATGAGAAGAGATTGTTTATCCTTCATCTTGGTTTTTTTTTCTTCCTGACTCCTTAGTGTCAGAAAAAAGTTTTTTTACAGAAGTTTTGTTTCTGTGGGTGGAAAAGGGGCCGTCCTGTATCTGTCTTACTTCTATGGAAGACAGTAGTGCTCTAAGCTGTTCCCTTTCATCAGACAGTAATTTTCACATCCTGCATGCCTGGCTGGCAATTTTCAACAACTGGGCAGATCTATTGTGAATAGCTGAGGCGAGAACAGTCCCACGTGAAGAGATTTTTGGCTGCATCCTGGAGCTACTTTTCTATTAGCCACTTGTACTGTTACATACTGTATTTTCTGTATAATTTTTACTCCATCTTTCCAGATGTCTCAGTTTTTCTAAGCCTGTTTATCTGAATTCTCCTGTGGTAGCAGTACTCATCTGATGCCAGTGATTTCCTCTGCTTTGTAATGAGAGCAGGGTAAGTCTTTACTCTTTTGTCCTCGCAGAAATGAGATCTGCAGCACAGAAAGTGTTCCTCAGAAATCCAGCTGCTTCTGAATTTCCTCTGTGAATGCCATGATGCCAGACAAGTGTCTTGAGGGGTTGATAAGAATCCAAGTCAAAATTTCATGATTCTACCTTTGTCATCATGCCTGCAGTTACAGCTGAGCTCCCAAATTCTAGCATGTCAGAATACTTGGACAGTATCACAGCATGTTGGTGCTGGACAATGTGCTCCACAAAAAGGCTACATTTTTCGTTAAAAATGTATATTTTTAAAGTGTGTTAAAGGAACCAATCAATGCAATAGACTTCGAATAAAATCAAAGATTTTTCTAAAAGAATTTGAATAGTGCTGAATTTTTACATACATATTGCATGATTGCTGTGCAGTATGGGAGTCTGTAAGACCAAAGACAAATGTATAATAATTCCATTCCAAGCCTGACAGTACCAAATTGCAGGTCTGTGACTTGTTTTTTCTGGAATAAGTAGGTTGTGCGTTACCCAATAAAACTCTGATGTTGGGAAAACTCCTCCAAAAATTAGAGAAGCAAAATACAGAAGTAATAGTGGTGGTTTTGTCTGTTCATATGTGAAACAAGGACAGAAGTATTTTTTTCCTTCTCACATTTATTAAGTTACCATTTGGATTGCTAGATTTTATACAAAATAAAATATCTAAATTAGCCAACAATGGGAAAGGTCAATAGCTAACACAGATCAATTTATGTGTCTAGACATGCAATTGAAGTTATGCAGTTGAAAAGCACAAATTATACCGTTTGGATTCATCTGACTCCAAAAGATTCAAATAAGAGCCAACATACAATAAATAAAAAAACAACTGAACTGAGAATTTCTCATTATCCAGGCACAGAGAGGACATATGATCAAAGGAACTGCTGATCAATAATGTAATTATTTAGACAATAAAGTTGTTGGTGCCTGGATGTGACTGGTGTTCTACCAAACGAACTACTTTCCCAACAAACTGTCTGTAATTTGGTTTAACTTGAGGCTGAAAGGGTTTTGCTAGAAATCCTAACTGGGAGAGTTCTTTTACACTTACTTATTGAAGTAAAACAAGCTCTCTTCTCTATGCCTTTAGAGATTTACTCTCTCCTTTTTATTCAAATGACTATTTAGATATTCCAACATTATTGTAATATACAGTTGATCTGTTGGGTGAAGTTTGGTTAGCAAGAAGTCAAACAAGTCTTAGCAATCCAAAATCTTTCAAGACAGATATTTTTAGTCCAACAGACACAATCTTTCCCTATTTATACCCAAGAAATTTCAAAAGACATTCAAATAAAATAATAAAATTTATTTTTCTGAATAATCATATTACTAGACTTTAGGATCTACTGGGACAGAGCAGTCAATCTTTGTGAATATGATCCTGTCTAAATTCAGTGGAAATTTCAAGCTGTCATTTTCTGAAGGAAAGAATTCTTCCTTTCATTACTTTTTTTGTTGTTTAGGAGGAGATTTTAGGGAATGTGAAGTATTTAGAAGTCCAGTTTCTTGAAAACCAATGAAAACATCAGTGCCCATTGCTTAAATCCTAGCTGTGCTTTTGACAGTCTAAACTGACTTTCTTTTGTGCAAATATATCCATTAGCCATCATTCAGCTCAGTAGTTGTACTGTAGGAGCAACTGGATTTTTTTTAAACCCGGAAGTCTGAGACCCTAACTTATCCAGAGGAGAAGTGTTCTTAGGATGAAGTATCTGAAGCAGTTTTAACCTGATATTGCACTGTAGTTTCCTTTGTGCTTCACAAGTTTTCCTTAATTAACATCAGTGGCACTTGTTCAGGACAGAAGGTGTCCCTTTGCAAAGACTCTTGGGACAAAGGAATAATTCTCAACTAATGTATTTTGCTCTGAAATGCTGTTAATTACCCTTAATACTGTGTTGAGAAACTTCCAGTGCAATTCTTTAAAGGAAGGCAGCTGAAAACCAAGGGAATGAATCTCAGATTATATTAATTTTATGACACATACATGCTCCAACTTCTTTGTTTGACCCTGAAATTTCTGAGTGTGGGCCAACAAAACAGGCCTAAATTAGATCAATGTCAGGGCTTCACATGGTAGCAACCTTCTCTGTGCTCTGAAGATGTATTTGTAGCTGGGTCTCACTAGTATTTGAGGCTGTTATTAGCTTTTAGTGATATTTTAAATTCCCTGGTTGTGTGTTCTACATCTTTCAGGTACGCTTTAGAGTATGTAAAGCTCTTGTGTTGGTTAAAGCACTGTTGTAATCCTCTGAGTGGCTTGAATGTCTTTTTATTCCTAAATAGTGTTTCAAATTCCAGTTTATTGGTGTGTGCTTTCTCTTCATCTGTGTTGCTTCGGTTACAAATTAGTTAAATGTTTTTCCCAGGTACTGCTTAATATTAACAAAGTCTCAGATACTAACCAGATCAATGAAATACAATCCTAGGACTTCACCAATGTACTTGTCAATTTGTGTAAATCTAACTGAATTCCACATACAATTTCAATATGAAATCAGAATTACTAAGTGCCTATACAAAATACTCGCAACAAGAAGTGCAAAAGCAGTAGGAGATTTGTTTGAACAGAATATTTTCCTAGTAGAAATTGCTGGGATACAATTAAACACTGACATGATTGACATAACAGTTTATTGATAAGATCACAAAATGAAAGCTTTAAGCCAAAAAAAATCCAACAAAACTTAAATTGTTCATGGACATTAAATAACAAGAAAAAAGTACTCAAAACATAGTAAATTACTCCTTTTTTGGTTTGCAAAAAGAAAGTTCTGCATATTAAGAAGAAAAGTTATGTAAGCAGAATGTCTTGTCTGTAATTCATGTAAAGTCACTTCATACTTAGTTATTAATTACAATAAAAATTGTATGGGAACTTGTTCTAAGAAGAATTTAATACTGTTTGCACACCTAATCTCTAATATATTTAGTCTGCATTAATGCAAATTTCTCTGACAACTTAGCTGACACGTAATATTCTGCTACAGCTTGTAAGTGACAAAAAAGCCTTTCCTGATCAGACAGCTGGCTGAATGAGCAGTGATTTTTAAAGACGGAGTTGAGAGTTGTATGTTCAAGGGCTTGCATTTTTCCCTGACAACTTGCAATAGTATCTACTGACAAAAAATGATGCTGTTCCTCTTGTGAAAACTAAAGCTTCTGCTTCACAAGCGACACGGACACAAAGTGTAGCAGAAAAAAGAATTTTTCCTGTCTTTATGTACACAACTGTAATAAGATTTACCCAGGTTTCCATGCCTCATTATTTTTGGTAATTACCAAATTCCCTTTCAATACTCACTTCATACAGCTGATAAAATGTGCAAAATTACTGTATACTTTTGGTATTCTAATATCAAGTGTAAAATACTATAAACTGGGAAAAAATCCGTAAATAATAATAATAGAAGAGAGGACAGCAGCTCTAAAAAAGACATGCCAGATTTTCAAGTGCTCCATGTACAGATATGGCTTTAAGGGCTCTATTTTGTCCTGTTAGGAAGAATCATTGAGAGTGATCCATTTGCAGGACAGGAAAAATAGCTGGAACAGAGGAACATGAAATCTTCTAAAAGCCGGTTGGCATTTGAGGCATTCTGGTGTCTTGCTGGCTGAAAGGGAAAGCTGGTGTTAGAGATGTGGGAAAGAAATTTTGGGAGTAGACACTGATACTGCACATTCCTATGACCATCAAGCTTTGTGAGGCCCTTCACAATGCAAAAGCTGAGCAGTTGTGTTTTTTAGAAGTTCCTGTGACTGTAGCCAAAGCCAAATTGCCTATTTCTACCTACCCACTTTTTCTGCTTCTTCTTAGGATGTGTTAAATAGAATAATAAATCCTAGAATCCGATTATTTATTCCAAGAAAACAATTAATATGACACACTTAGATGTTTCTTTTTCTTGCAGGATCCTTCACAAAGTGAACAGAGTTGCTAATTAATGTTTTGCAAGTGTTTATCCTGGCTTTTTTTGCAGTATGCAAAACAGAAGTTCATGCAGTAATTGAAGAATTTAACTTCTCAACTAGTCATACAAAAGTACTATAGTCACTTTTGGGAAATACTGTGCATGTTCCTCATTAGAAGAATGAAAGGTTTTAATAACAAAATTAATGATGGAGAATGAATAAAGCATAACCTAGGAGAAATTTTCTAGCAGATTTTTTTTTGACAAATAGTGTGTGTTAAAATTATGAAACTGTCAAGATTTGTGAATATTTTAATGATTATGTCATCAGAGCACCCATTAATCTTGAACATTATGACCCTATGAATAATTATGAAGAGAAATTGCCATTTATTTCTGCAGTATAGAGCCAGTAGCAGGAAGTCCCCAGGTTATGGAAGAGCAAACAGCTTATTTGAACCACGCCAATAAGCTCTAAGTTCCATTATAGTCCTTGAAAGCCCAGTAAGCTGCAATAATAGTAAAGTGTTTTAGAGTACTAAAGGAAATGACAGAGCAGCATTTCATTTCCCATTTGTATAAAACTGAACAGTAATATTGTATCAAAGTGCTCAAAACAACAGTTAGACAGATCATAAAATCCTAGAATGGTTGGGGCTGGGAGGGACCTTAAAGATCATCCATTCCAACCCCTCTGCCAGGGGCAGGGACACCTTCCATGAGACCAGGTTGTTCAGAGCCTCATCCAACCTGGACTTGAGCACTTCCAGGGATGGATCAGCCACAGCTTCTCTGAGAAACACGTGCTAGGGCCTCACCACCCTCAGTAAAGGATTTTTCCCAATATCCAATTTAAACCTACTCTCTTTTAGTCTGAAGCCATTCCCCCATGTCCTGACACTCCAGGCCCTTGTAAACAGTCTCTCTCCATCTTTCTTTTAGGCTCTCTACAGGTATTAGAAGGCCACAATTAGGTCACCTTCTCTTTTTCAGGCTGAGCACACCCAACTCTCTCAGCCTTTCCTCATAGGTGAGGTTCTCGATCCCTCTGATAGTCTTGGTGGCCTGCTCTGGACTCAAACAGCTCCACGTCCTTCCCATGCTGGAGATTCCAGAGCTGGATGCAGCACTGCAGGTTATCATCTGGTCACGTTAATAACCATCAGTAATATAATTTGATATGCTAATAAAAGTAATAAAGAAGTAGCAATACTGATTTCTTTTAATTTTGATCCCCTTTAGGGGATGATCTCTTCAGCAGTAAACCAACAACAACAAAAAAATTAATTTACCCAAATCTCTCAGTGAATTACTTTCTTTTGGTGGTAAAATTTGTGAAATTGAATTACTACAAAGGACCATGGGAGATGTGGACAGAGTACTAAAGAGTATGAAGGGCTGTTTGAGCTTTAGCAAAATTTAGGTTTCACAATAATACCTAAAGACATATCTGTGTAAATATATAGACACACACATTTATAATGTGATGAGTATGATTAAAAAATATTTTCACAGAGATAGCCAAATGATAAACAGGAGTTGTGTTCCTCATGGAGTTCTATTCAAACACTATATTTTTCTTTCAAACTTCCAATCTTTTTTCTACTGGAAGCATTGAATTTCACATACCAATGGTCTCCTTTTCTCTATAATCTTACTAAGCCTAGTGAAAAACACTAGCCTTTCTGTTTTTGAATAACCTAACAAAAATATTTATTTTTAACCTTTCTTAATTTGTTGGGGTTTTTTGTTTTCTGAGGGTTTTTAAAAATAAATATATAAGAAATATGAAGACAGTACTACTATTATGGGCAATTAATGTAGAGTAGAAGTGCAAGCCTCTCTTTAAAGTCAGATTGCTTGGAATGGAAATGAGGTCAATTATTTCATTAGCTTCCTTTTCAGAATCAACTACTCTAAGCCTACATTATGGGACTTTGGCCCATCACAGTGGTTCAATATTTACAATAGTTGCTTTACATTTAAGGAAGAGCCAAAATTCATTTGCTTTCTCTATACTGGCAGACCATAAAAAGGTTGTCATAAGTGTCAAAACCTCACAAAGGACTTCAAGAAAGTTGCCTGCACAGACTGATATGGATAAAGAGGAAATTTATTGCTTATTACCGTCACAAATCATGAACATCTTAAGCTGATTAAATAGCCTGATTTTTCTTTTAGGAAGGAGTTGTTGGCACAAAGGGAAATAAAGACAGCCTTGAAAGCATTTATTTCTCTCAGATGAGGAGCCAGATGCACTGCAACACTCACGCTGACTTCTTTTAAAAAGTATTTCAGCCACAGCAAACGTATTCTGTGTCTGTTGTTCTTTGTGAAATTAGGACTCCCACTTTATAAAAGGAAGCTTTTTGGGCTGATTCATATGTATTAGGGTGTGATGGAAGCCCTACTTGCAGGGATATTTACTACTAAGAAAGATAACAAATTAATAATTTATAATCAAGTCATGTTTACTATGAAATCGCTGTCAGAAAAAAAGATATATGGAATATATTTATTTTCCATTTATACTCCATTACTAGAGAGCAAAAGAAATAGCTCAAGACTTCTGCAGATTTATGACTGGGTAATTCTGGAAATCATAAAATCATAGAATCATTTGGCTTGGAAAAGACCTTTAAGATCAAGTCCAAATGTCTTGTCTGTTGACAACACTGTCTAAGAGAAAACTGTAGAATGGATATGAAAACAGAGAAAATCAAATGAAATCTAAAGTGAAACATCTTAGGAATGTAGCAGCTAAAGAACAGAACTGAGAAACAGATTTGATAAAATTATCATTCAGACTGCTCTTCTGCTTTTTCATTCCTAGACATGGATTATTTTAAAGCTGAGATGCTCTTGGAAGCCTTCCTAATTTTGGCAAATCTGAATACAGAAAAGAACTTCAATTTGCTTATTTTTGCAAAGCATATACTAAAGAATGTATGTTTTGAGTAAGATTTGAATATATCTCGATTTCTGTTTTCTTGGGTTTAATTGTACAGCCATGCAAGACATTACATTAAAAGGAATTTGTAGAAGGAACAGTAGCAATAACTCAATTTCTGATTAACTGAATAATTTCATGTTGTACTTAGCTGTGAATGTAAAATTGAAACTGGACAGCTTGAGGGGTTTTTCTTGTATTTCTCATTCCACAGTGGGCAGGAGGCATCAAATGTGCAGCTTTTTCAGGGAACAGGAAACTGGAGGTACTGTGCAGTATTGTAGTTCAGTGAGGGATGAATTCAGGGCTTTACACCTGCTGATTTAAGTACTTTGATTGAGCTATAATAGATTAAAAAGAAGAAAAAACCCCAAGATGATAATAAATCTGAGCCGTGCACTTCAGCATCAGTGAAACAACTGTGGGATTGCTGCTCTCCAACATAGATGTCAAAGTTCACAGATGGGATGCAAAGCGGCTGTCAGTGACTCAGGAAGATTAATGTATTAATTTGCCCTTAAATTCCCTGAGTCAAATTGGGCACCTATACCTGGAGAAAGGTGGCCCTGCCACACAGCTGAAGGGCACACTCAACAGATCAGTTACTGTCAAAAGGTCAGGAGCTTCTCAGAACCTGCTGGATTCACAGGGAAAAGAAACCTTTAGAAAGAGACAGGACAAGGGACAAAGATGAAATTTGATATAATACCCTGTGCTGTCAACTTCCAAATTTGCCAATCCCTCTTGTAGCTTCCTGTCAACAACACTCATAGCTTTGTACCCATAGAAAAATAAAATATAAATGCCAAAGAACAATATCAATAACTAGTTTATGAAGGCTAGCAATTATGGCAACCAAGATTAAGATATTTCAGCTTTTATGAAAAACAGCCTATTTTTGTCCTTCCACCTCTATGTAAAACCAGACAGTTTCCAAGAAAAGCAGTTCTGCAGAAAGGCCTGCTGCCTTAGAAGTTAATTTATTTTTCATTCATTTTGACTTAAAGGTCTAGATAGTAATGCTTCAGCACTTCAGGTTTTCAAGGCTGATAGAAACTTAACCGAACACATTAGCCTTGCATCTGTCTGGAGGTTTCAAAAGCTGCAATGGGCCTCGTGATGGATTTTGCACCTATGAAAAGCAAGAGATGTTTTTATTTTAGATATTTAAAATCACAGTGAGCTGCAACTCAAGAAACTTGTGAACACCAGAGACTAAGGGCAGAAAAGGATAAGAAGCTCTTATGTTCATACAAAAAGCTATTTAAAGCAACAGCTGCACGTTAAATCCTATTTGCCAGTATCAATGACTTTGAAGAATTATGTTACTTCAATGCATCTAAAAATGTCCAGCAATTAAAATATTAACAGTAAATATTTTAAAGCTGTCCTGAAGATTGCAATCTATTTCCCTCAATGACAATGAACGGGAGCACTTCATACACTCCATTTTTCAAGCTCTGCAGAGTCAGGCAGACGGCTCCACACCAACTCTCATCGGTTTGTGTGCTCAGAGGTTTCTCCTTTGCTTTCTGTTCTTCTCCCTCACTCCTCCCTCTCCTCTGATATACACACTCACACATGACCATCCCAGACCTAAGACACATCAGCATGGGTGGAAAGATAAGATTCTGATGTATAAAATACACATAAATTGACCACTGACATAAGCTTAATAAATGATGTTGCCTGTAGGACTTTGGTGGTTTAAAAAATTACTAATGATGAGTAAAACAGGTCTGTAGGGCTGGAGCCACAGTTTCCTGAGGGACCTTGCTCTGTTTTGATGGAGCTGTAAGGAGTTGCTTGAGAAAGCCAAGTGCAAGCTGCCCTCCTTGACCTTACAGATGCTGAGTCACCATCCCTGAAGGTATTTAAAAGGTGTCTAGACTGGCACTTTGGCACTCAGGGACATGGTTTAGTGGTGGACTTGGCAGTGTTGGGTTAACAGTCGCACTCCATGATCTTAAGGGTCTTTTCCACCCTTAATGATCATACTCTGTGATTCTATGAAAAAGTTATCAGAATAACAAAGCCAAACCCTCTATGCATCTATGATACCCGGATTTATACCAGCAGCTAGATACAGGCTTATTTCTGTGTCAGGAGTCACTTAATTTCTCTTCAGGAGTGATTAAGCAAAGCAGTTGACACTTTCTTGTCCAAGTCTTCAGACGACCTCTCTGATGCTCAGTTACTTCATTACTGTCCATCAACTTACAGTAAGCCTCTCAACCTCTTGGATTATGACAAGAAAATACATTAAAAATATTTTTCTCCAGTGCTTTCAAATATAATATGAATGGGAAAAGATGAGACAATTGAGATTTTTAGTGAGAAGATGTAATTTATAATGCTTGAAGACAAATTTGCAAGCTATTTTTTTCAAGTTTTGTCTTTACTTAAGTTTACTGACCTCTACTACATATATAAGACATACAAAACAGCCTTCTATCCTTATTTAACTAATCAGTAATGCTGCCATTTTGGATAGGATAAGCAAAATATTTTTCTTTTAAAAAATCAAGGTTTATTCATGAAAGCTGCTGAAAAGCATTAAAATTTTGCATGAGTTCTCTCTAAGTGTCTGGACATACACAGTTAAAACCACTGTGAGTAAATCTGGATCTGAAAAATGTTAATGGAATGTAAACAGTGTGGAAATGTGTTCAGAGACCCTAGTGGATGTTGGAAGAATTGTTTGTTTTTCTATTCACAATACCAAGTAGACTGTAGAATAAAGCTGTATATTATCTCAGTGATTAAACTTTTTATCACTAAGTAGCTTTTCCCCTTCGCTTATAAATGCCAAAGTTACTTAAATGGTTTTCAGAAACAGGAGCAGAAACCAAGATGCAGCACAGTTCTCAAGGTGAGACTTGGTAAAGCAGTTTGAAAAGTTAAAAATGGAACCTGGATCTTCTCACTTTTCACTGTGAGTCTAGCAACTCTCCGGTTGCTTCTAGTGAAGCATGATGCAACTGAATAGAAGGGATGCATGCAGTTGGACAAGCACACAAGCAAGATTTTGACCACCAGATAGATGGGATGTTCTTTTCAAATGATCCAGTTATAAATGAGTTAATTAAATAACTGAGTCCTGAGAAAGCTGTCATCTCTTCCAATGCACCTGCTTTCTGGGAGGCAGCAGGCACACAGCCAACACATGAAGGACTGACAGCATGAACAGACTTTTGTGGAAAGTGATACAGGCAGCTGAAAAACTACCTCACCAACCCTGCAGCATAAAAAAGTCATGCTGAGAGTCAGTTCTTGGGTTGTAAATGAGAAGAATTTTTTTTTTTTTTTTAATTTTTGAGTAGATTTCAGGAAGACTGAAATACCGTGAATTGTAGAACTGTTCGGGCTGGAAGTAACCTTAAAAATCATCTACTTCCAAACCACCTGCCATGGACAGGGACACTTTCCAACTGACCAGGTTGCTCAGAGCTCCATCCAACCTGGACTGGAACACTTCCAGGGATGAGTCACCCACAACTTCTCTGGACCTTACCACCTTCACAGGAAAGATTTTTTCCCTAATATCTAATCTAAACCTACCCTCTTTCAGTTTGAAGACATTCCCCCCTGTCCTGTCACTTCATGCCCTTTTAAAAGTCTCTCTTCCTCTTTTTTGTGGGCTCACTTTACGTACTGGAAGGCCACAATTAGGTCACCCTGAAGACTTCTCTTTTCCAGGCTGAACAAATCAAATTTTCTTAGCTTTTCTTCGTAAGAGAGGCACTCCATCTCTCTAATCATCTCCTTGGCCTTGCTCTGGTTAATATCTCTCCCATGCAACTACATATAAATTCCAAAGTAATTATAACCAACATCTGTAATAAAAAATTGAAATTGAGGTTTTGATAAATGTAGCAATTCTGGAATATCTAAGCAGAAAATGCAAGGAATAGTATTTATGCAGATTCCTCCAGTAAAGATTTGTAGTAGTCTTCCATGCCCCAAGTGATGCATCCCATCTTGAGGAATATGTAATTCACTTGAGGAATATGTAATTGTTAATGGTACATGCAGTGGCTATCAAAGTTAATAGCCTCTTTCAAGTTGGAATTCTGCAGATTTCAATCTTGCTGTGCTTTCTTCTAAAGCAAACTCTGCAGTATTTCTTTTATAATATTTTATTATCAAAAGACCATTTTACATATTGCATAAGAATCTTAATCTGATAATTAATTGAATGTAGAATAGCAAAATAATTAACTGGGTTAAAAGTAAGGTCTAAACTAGTCTGAATATCCTGGAAACCAGTCCATGGTATTTAGGCTTGTTTTGTTCATTTGCAAGATCTGAAAAAAAAATTCTCTTTTCATCCAGCATTCTGGTAGAAGATATTTCTAATGTTTTAGACATACAATTATTGCCACTATTTGTCATATCCAAACTCTTGGAGATATTTTGTGCTTGCAGCAACTAGAATCTGCACTCTCTACTAGAAAATGTATTCTACTGGGTTTGCATTTTCTTTAATTAAGTTAATTTAGCTAGATCTGTATCTTATCTCCTGAAATTATTTTCTCCAGAAAAAATTAGAACAAGCAAGTTTCTTAACATCAGGAACTAAAGAGGAACTCTGCTTTAACAAGGACAGCAAGGAAATTTATGATTAGGTCTTCCTTGAATAAACCACTATGACATGAAAAGAGTAGGTGCTGTTGGTCTAAATTTGAGAACCAGACCTGTCTTCCAACATCCAGGCCCTGGATAACAGCAGGAGGCTATGTAGCTCTCTATTCCTGGGAAAGGAAATTTTGCAGATTCCTGGTTTTGGTCTGTGAGAAGGGCTTCACCTATTTTTTTCTGTCCTAGACTGTTTCTTGGCAAAGCTCTTTGTTTTACGGAGGTTTCTAGACAGTCCATGCTAATTCTGGAGCTTTGGCTGTTTAAATAGAAAATATTGCCAGGATAAACTGGCAGAGGAATTCATGTGAGCCATTCAGTGCTGCTTCCACCTTGTGACCTAGACTATGCAGAGCAAATACACTCATTTAAAGAATTCCTGTCTAGTTCCACATGTGGAAGGCATTGCTCTCTTACAAACAGCACAACAACTTGTTGACTTCGGTTCTAAACCACACTGGTGTGCAGCAAATCCAGCTCCTCTTGTTGTGCCACAAAAGTTGGTAATGGAGATTAACTTGTGGTGCCTTCATGCACAAGTTGCTGCCCCTGAAGTCAAGTCAGGGAGATTTCAACTACAGGAGGGCCATGAGTTTGTAACATGCATGATGTTAAAGTCTTGGTATTTTTCTACTCTGAAGAAAAACACCTCACCACAAAGGTCTCCTTATTTTGAGCTGTGTTTTTGTAAGCAATTAACTCCCCATTTTTGAGAACCAAACAATGAAACAGTAATGTACTGTGCATTTTAGGATAAATACAGTCTAGCAATTACAGTTAATTGCATATGAGATTCTCAGTGAGACCGGGGATGAAACAAAGGTGACAAGCAATTTGCCAGACTGCACTTTCAGTGCCAAAATCAATTACAACATCCCAAATCCTGTAAACATATATAGTAAACTATGTGTCATTGTGCATCTTTGACTGATGTCCAGCATGTACTGTCTGGCTGTGTTTAGCTACCTGGAAGATGCAGTAACAACTCCTTTAAAAGACAGTCCACAGCATATATTTATAGAGGGAGAACAAAATATCTGCATGTACATATATTGCTGCTGCTGGTGCCAGTGGCTCCAGTGTGTTTAGGCCAGCCTCTGGATGTCATTGATAGCGTAAATACAGAGTAATAATTAATTACTAGGCAATGCTAACCAAGGCAGAATGAGGCTGAGTATGAGGCTGAATTCATAGCACTGAGCTTATTATTCAATTTGGTTATTAGATGATAGTACCAGGGGATTACAAATCCCTCTGGGGGTCATTCTGCAGTGAAATACCATCAGTTGCACAATATCCTACTTCTCCTAAAACAGAATTTCAAATGTGTTAGGTTCACTCAAGCAATAAACAAGAAAAAGAAGATAAACAACCTTACCAGAGAGAGAAATTATAATCACAGTATATGGCACAGTTGTTTTAGGATGGGTTCAATTATAATCAGTGATACACTTTTCACCAAACTCTCCAGGTGGATATACACACAAACAAATGGGATGGAGAGAAGGGGCCACCAGCTTTGCAACCTTTTTCTTGCAGAGTCATGGCTGCTCTTCCTTGGGCCTGTTCCGACGGGAGAACCACTGCTCTCCTTACCTCCCCCCAAGAATCACAAGGAATTTAAAGAAGATGTTGGTGTTAGTCCCTTGTTCCTAGAAACCATAATGCCATTGCTGTGGGATACTTAAGAAAACAGCATGGAAACACTGTGCTTTCATGTCTTTTCTCCTCCCACAAGACTTGCTCAGCTGGATTGCTCTCAGAACTCAGGAATTCCTTGGGTTTGAAGAACTTTAAAAATTCTGCTACTTCTAAGATGGAAAACAAACACAATGGATGGTAAATTTCTAGCCACAGTTTTTCATCTTCTGGTCTCTAGAAACAGTAATGGAGGCTTATTCTCATTTCTCCAGAGACAGCTACATCCCACTTTTCTTGCTAACTGGAATGTGTTGATGACATTATTTTTTCAGCTATTTCAGTGGATGATTTTAAGATAAATTTTTGAGAACTTGGTACTTTTTTCTTTGTCATCCAACACAGTCACAAATATTTAATTCCGATCCTGGTTCCACATGGCCCCTCAAAATAAATAAAGAAAATTAGGTTAAAAAATAAATTAAAACCACTCATCTGAAAGCTTAATTATATTATGAAAAAGTATGCCTAAAACTGAATTACATGAACATTACTTGAAATCTTCTCTTTAGAGTCAGGTACTTGTACACATCCTTTTCTCAGGAGATGCCTGTGTTCCTATTTGTTTAAAATTAACATAATTCCCACCATTGCCCTGACTCCGATGATTGTAGGAAAAGAAGGAGTAATTTTTTGAATGACTAAAATGTGAATGTTTAGGAAACAGAAAATATTTCACTTGTAAGCATGAGATTACATTCATTAAGGGAAAAAAACTGACAAAAAGGAAGAAGGGAAAAGGACTAAGTCCTTCCAAGAACTGCATGTTCCATATTTCCAGAATTGTGAAAGTTGGGCTGTTAGCGGGTTGTTGAGCGGAGTTACCCAATGTTAATTTCTCCAGAGGACTTTCATGTAAGGGGTGGGTGATTAATTCTGTAAGTTTCCTAAACATGAGCACAACACACATTGAGTAATACTGAAATTAATTAAAAAATATACATCCTTAAGGACAAGTAAACTGAGCCATTAAAAATACACAAACGTGAGTGGGACACAAAATGGGGCACATTAAAAAGGTGTCCCCTTCCAGAAAAAAACCCTTTTTATTGCACATTTCTCCTACAATAATGTGAGCAGGATTACCACGACCATATTCCTTTCAGTTTCAGTCTCAAATGCTGTCACACCAAGATGTGCATTTGCAATCCAAGCCAGGCTATGAAAGCAAACACTCAAAACTCTTATGCTGAAAATGGGGCAGTAAATGGCAAAATGCTGGGATCTGCAAAAGATTACCTAAAGTTACCCTGTTAGAGCTGTTGCTGTGTCAGATACAGGCTGGAGTGTGTGGCATGACTTAAGTCTGAGAATGTAAATCCAAGCTTGCCAAAAAGGCATCATGAATAAATTCCATAGCTAAACATATGAAGCCCAGCACAGAAATAGGAGTTTTGAAATCCTCCTTATACTTTTATTCATTCCCACTTGAATGTACATTCCACAAAATCACTGCTTCTCAATTATGGCTTCCTTGCTGATAAAAGAGGCACATTTCTATTTGCTAACCTACACAGGAGGAAAATGTATTCTGTTTATTATTTATAAGAGTAAAGTGCTGAGAGGCCCCAGCAAAGCCCAGGCTCTTGTTTGGTGTTTGCTGTGAAAATAGAGTGAGCTATATTCTGGCAGGCTACTTTCCACCAAAATCCTTGGGCCCACTGTTTTCTCTTGGCTGTTTTTAGGCAGCTTTCTGCTCAGTGCTTTACTGACATCACACTTGAGACATGCCCTGCTTCCTCTGCTGATTACAGATAGGGCATTAAATGGAATTTTAACTGCATATCAGTACTGAAAAAGCAGCTAAAAGGGTGGAGAAAAACAGCACTGACAGATTCCTACAAGATCACATCCCAAGTGCTTGGCCTTAGTTAAAAAATAATGAAAACCTTAGTTTTCATGGTCCCCAACCAGTGATCTATTCCAGTCAACTAAACCATGACTCCTGTGTCTAAACAACATCCCTGAGTCAAACACTTAGTATTAGCATATTGTTGAGCAATATTTGATTTGCAGAATTCACAGGCAGGCATCTCCTGTGCTGTTTTGTTTGTTCATAGTCCTCCTCAGCTGGGGTGAAGTCCTTCCATTACCTTGAACCAAGTGCGTCAGCATCGTTCCTTCGTTCAATTGCTGAGTCAGGAAATACTCTCTCAAAGCTTGCTTTTTCCCCCTTTTTTTTTTCCCAAAGGCTAACAGGTAAAAAAAAAATAAACAACATTTGGGTTTTTAAAAACAATATTAATATTTATCTCAGGATGACCTAGGGATTTAGGATCTATTTGCTGTCATTTGCTGGGAACAGTACTTCTTGAAACACTGTAAAAGGAGTGCTTCTCTGTTCATCAAGGCTGGTTATGCAACACTTCTGTACCTAACATTATTTCTATTCTTGTCCTAATAAAACTATTTTTATTTACTAGCAACACTCCTAAATTTAACAACCCCAGCACGTGCTATACTACATACAATGAATCCAAGATCTTATGTGAATATCCACTGTGAGGTGATGCTTCTTTTAACATCAATGATTCTATGATTGCAATTATTAATTGTCAGCCATGTTTCAAACTGCTGGGACTGCCACAAAAAAGAAAGAATTGCTCCTCTTTTACAGCTTTGGAAGTTTTATACTGCTGGAGTCCAAGGACTTACATATTTCCCAGATGTAGCTAGCTGTTCGTGCTGCCATACACTCCTTTACTGATTGCTTTATCACATGTAGTTTTCTCCCAGATCTTTGAGATAGCATTTTAAGGCCCTAATTTTTCAGCTTTCTGATCTGCTTTGCTTAGAGGGAAAATAAAAAGGGATTTTCACAGGACTTGATGCAGCAGCAAAGACTTGAGAAAGGAAAAGAGAGGATGGAAGGACTGCACAGCTTCTTTGCCCCTCCATCTCCTTTACAGCGTTATGTCATAGCAGAAACTGTTAGCAGGGCTGTGGAAAAGAAGCAGACAATGGAGAAACAAAAACAAAGGGAAGAGAGCTGCTAAATTCAACCTTGGCAAAAAACCTCTCACAAAGTCAGCAAAACCATCCCGAGAGGAAATCCAGTGTGGGAGAAAATTAGGGATGCTGCTCAAGAGAACAGGACCTGGTGAAATAAAAGGCAGTACTGATTTGCGGTTTTGAACTCCCTAATTCCCATCCTCCCTGGCTCTCATGATTTTGAATGAAACATTAATACTGCTTCAGATGCTTCTTCCCTCCAAGGCCAATCAGCTGCTCGGCAGGGCGTGAAGCGGTTGTTCATTTGAACAGCTAACGAGGGAGTGGAAGGACAGAGCTAATTCTAAGGCTTTTCCAGCACTGCTGAAGCTCACATTTGCCTTGACACACAGGGAATGATCTGAAGAGCCTCTGTCCACTTTGGAAGAGGAGTGATGCTGTACTAATTCGGCGTAAACAAGCCCGACTTGTCAGAAGGGATAATTTTTCACAATACGGCCATAAACATCCAGTTTTAAGAGTGGAGTAGACACCTCGCCCTGCTTAGTGCCATGGCAACAAATACCACTGGAAATCTTCCTCATGCAGAGGGGTACAGAAAAAAAGGAGGTAAAACTGTCAAGCAACCGAAAATGTCAAATCCCAAGCCCTCAATTTCAACAAAATTCTCTCACTGGACAACAGAGCCTTTAGGATAAGAAGTGAATCCTGAGAGTGAATTCTAGATGTTCTTGAAGGTGAAAAACTGCTTTCCCCTAACCTGGCAAGGAACAAAAAGTTGAAGTGGCTGAAGATGCTGCTGGTTCTGTTGCTATTAAGTACTGTTCTGGTTTCCAGATCCCAAGAAAAAGAGAAAAGAAGGAAGAAAAGTACATCAAAGGAAGAAAGAGCAGTTTTTGTTCACAGTGCTTGGTCTGTAACACTACAGAAGGACTGATGGAGTAATCACTATCAAATTGCTCTGGCAGACCTATACCTGTACACTGCTATTTTGGGAACTGCTTTTAGCTATTTTATCATCACTGGCTCCTAGCAGCAGCAGGAAAGAAATCATCTTGACTAGTCAATTCGCTCTTTATAACACAATGACAACAGAACAAGAGACAGGTACAGAATGAATAAGGTAGGCAGGAACAAGACATTAACTTGAGAATATGAGCAGATATAAAAATGTTACACCTTCTGCAGCTAAGAGAAGCTGGCAGGAACAGTGATGCTGCTGCACAGGGAAGAGTCAAGGTGACAAGTTTTCCTTATTAGGGGAAGGCATGATGGCCAAGCTTTCCCTTTCCTGATTAGCCACAGCCTGACTGTCAACATCAAATCACAATTTCTCAGCCTGGCTTAGAAAGCCATTGAACTCACAAAAATATCCAGTCAACAAACAAACCAATGATAGGACCCCAAGGCAGACAATAAATTGGACAGATCTGCTTTATCTTCTTTTTTTTCTTTTTTACAGTAAACTCCACAAAGAAGCTCAAAAGGCTTTTAAAATCAGGACAAAAAGGGCAAGATTTAATGTAATATAGAACAGAAATAGAAATTCTTACAACAGAGGTATAACACAGTACATCCACAATCTTCCCTGTCTACTAAGTCCCCACAGGCAGGTCCTTAAAACCCCAGGCTTCAACTCTGCTAGCTCTAATTTCCAAGAGACAGCAAGTCTGCTTGGTGCTCTTTGGTCCCTTAGGAATATGAGGGATACCTCTCTCTTCAGAGGCTTGGCTGCCTGTTCTGCTCCTCATGTCCACCTCCTGAGCAGCATGAATGACAGGCACTATGCTCATGCCTGCTGCACCACAAGGTTTCACCCCTCTTCATTTGTTCACCTATGAACTTAAACAAAACAAATGGACAAAACTAGGTCAACCCCCTCACCAACTGTTTACCTGCTAAACCTCTCACCTCCATTCTTTAAAACTTTTTAATCATCCTTAATATTTTTCAACATAAAAAGAAAAGAAAAAGAAAGAAGAAAAATTAACATTTGACTTTTGTTATCATGGATGACTTAGTGGCATCTGGAGAAATAAGAACCTTTCTTGATGGCATTATCTATTGCAGGAGAGAGCACAATCACAGCAGTAAACAAAATTTGAGCAACTGGTTTAGATTTGTGCCTTGTATTACCCCAAGCAAATTGGTCAAGGCAAAAAAAAAAACTGAATAAAGATTTTCTCTTCAGAGCTTTACGTATTTTTGAAGCGATACTAGATCTGTTTTCTCTTGTATTTGATTGCTAATGGAAGTAAAATCTCTCTTCAGGAGGTAAGAGCTGCCATAATGCCACTGCTACACATATCCTACATTAGCCCTACTACAGGGAATAGGATAGCACTCAGCAAGAACAACTCAATACCTGCTGCATTTCACTGTGGCCAGGCTCAGGAAACATCTCTTTATGCTGTGCAGAGACAACTTAGCATAATGAATACTTGACATCAGCCTATTTAGGGTAGGCTTCCCAAAAAGAGATAGAACAACTGGGCATTAATTTTATCCATTCCACTTCTCTAGGGGAAAAAAAGAAACTCTTTTAAATGGGTAAAACATCTGCTACAAATAGAAACAGAAGATCATAGGACTATTGGTCTCATTGATCATTTTCTAATTAGCATTGCACATTCCTTTCTATAATAGTAGGATAATTTGTACGGAATTACAAGTTGTAATTATTTATAAAATTGGATAGATGTGAGAAACAGCTTTTGAAATCTCTTAATATGCATTGGTGAAACCATGAACTCTACAGCCATGAACCTCTTGAGAATGACAAAAGAAGCAGAGAGTTTTAAAATGGAATTCTAAGGGAATTTTACATACCTGTTGACAGATGCCCAACTTGAGACACCAAGTGTGCAAGATGGGTCAAACTTTATGTACTGATTGATTAGACAGCCACTTAAATTCTTACTGCATTCTGAAATTACACTAAATGTGAGAAGAAAACAAACCATACTGTTGAAGTCAGAGGACTAAACCAGAGATGAATCAGAGATTAGAAATGCGGCAGTAAATAAAATGAGATGCTGCTTGAGAAATGGAGTGGGAACACCCTGAGGGGCAAACACCTGGAACACTGGTATATACATGTATTATTTAAAAAGGGATGGAGAAACCAGGCACAAAGTAACCTGGGTGGGAATGATGAAGACTGGTTTACAAGCAGAAATTTTAAAAGATAAATATTTAGTGTTTTGCATACGCACGTGAAAGGTCCATCACAGGGGGAAGGAAGTATTTAGGGAGTTTCACAGACTGTAAGATAGAATTAGGATATTTTAAACAAACTTCCCAATGGAAATGTAACGGACTGAAGAAATGTATTGGAAATACACTGGAAAGGCTTTCTTTTTGTGAGCATGTGAAACTCAGTAGGAAAAAAAAGGAAGTGAGAAAGTATCCTGGCAGGAATTATCCTATTTCAAATCCTCATTCTTCTTATTTTAAACACTCTTTGAAAGTTTTAACTCCAAAATCATTAGTGCCTGACTTTTTTTTTGTTAATATGGTGGATTTACAGCAATAATCTGAAAGCTTTCACTGAAAGATTATAGACTCTTCCAACATTTATCTTTGGTAGAGACACATCAACTGTAAATTGCCTTAAAACATACAGACACACATGCCAGTTTTGACTGCATCTGCTATATTTCTGAATTCTAGCTAACCTTGAGAGGTACACAGGATCAAATCCTGTAGCGTACATGTCTGCAAAAGGAAGCCAAACTGATCTCACTTGGCTAATGAATGCCTAAAATAAAAAAAAAAAGAGAGGCAGCTGAATGTCTTGAGCAGCTTAAACCACAAAATACCCAGTGTGACTACAATATCAATTGTAACAAATGTGCAAACCACCACCTGTTATACATAACACTTTCTTTCTGTACTCTCCAAATAAATGGATCAAGTACTCTCTACTTAGCAGTACTACAAAGCATGCAAAAAAGATTGATCTTGTAAATAGATGAATATTAAAACTGTTGGTTTTATAAGCTGCAACTGACAGCATTCCTTCCATCTGTAATTAATTAGTCTAAATTTGTATCCCTTGAATGAAAATTTTGTTAGCAATATGAAAGGGACATAAAGCCTTAGGTCAAAATAATCTCTCTTTATCTCTTTGGTCTAAATAAAGCCACAGAAGAGCTTAAATGAATGATAAAATATAGCAGAAGATGTACAGTGCAATGTTCTTAAGTACAGCTTTGCACTACATCAACAATGCTAAATATTTTCGGTGGGGGAAGAGCTAAACCCTTGAAATGTGATTTTAAACAGAAATACATAAATTGCAGTTTATGTTCAGCCTCTACATATTACACACCAAAGTTGGTACAGAGCTACACAGCCTCGAGATTGAGTTTAACCAGATATGCTGTTATGAAAGCAATAATTTTGGACTTACATTTCTAGGTCTCTGAATTGTCAGTGTAATTAAACTCACACAAATTAGTTTGGAAAGGAATTTTCCAGAAAGCTATCTGGAGGAACATGTGGCTGATCATTTGTACTTGGGTCACTAAATGTGTGGATCACATGAATATGTAACTATTCAGAATTCTACCACTACTGAAAAATATCATTATTGTAACAGAAGTTTATGGGTTTTTAGCAATTAATAACCCATAAATCTGTTACAGTAACACCTCTGCTGAAGTAATCAGAGCTCTCTGTGCCAAATGTAAACTGCTGCCTTGCACAAAGATTATGGTTAATTCTCAGGAAAATGTAATTAGAAATTTCTTTGCCCTTTCCCCCCATCTACAAGGAATGCACAAATCCCACTGAAATAAGAACTATGAAAAGTGTAGTGATCAAGATTTAGTGGCACAACCAGTTTGTATGTATAAGGACTAAATTTAGCCTATTGCTCTTCATCAGCAAAACTGGCATTTAAGATGGGAATTCAGGTGTAAGTCAGACTGTATGCTATTTAGCCACCCTAATTTTCGAAGGTCATTACTCTTCAGATTGTTTTCTATGATATATATTTTTGTTACTCACAGTTGAAAATAACCCCTTTTCCTTAATGTTGACTACACTCTTGGAAAAGACTTGCATAAACTGTGTGATGACTGCAGAGATAACTGATTTTTTATTCAGTTAGCACGTTATTCTAACTTGTAGCATTACTCCACAAATGGGCTTGCAAAGGCTTCAGGAAATAAGTATTATTTTAATATATATCGTATAGGTGTAAACACACTCTTTGATATGAAATGCAAAGGGCTGTAGTTGGCATCGGTCTATTTAACACAGTGTAATCCATTGTTATAGTTTCAGTGTATAAGGACAGACTGTAGACAACAAACATTTGGTAAATTTCCCATATAAGTGAGGACTGAAACCAAAACGGAAATGGAAGCCCCTGAAAGCTCCCACTTTCCACCCCTGTACTGAGTCTGGATGCAGGGGCCAAGAAGAGCTACAAGGCACCTTCCTCCTGTCTTTTTCCCATAGACTGAAACCTTTCTCCTCCCCACAGTGTCCAGGAGCAACCATGGGACAGCAGTGGTGTGATGTTTGCTCACAGTGACTACAGAAAACCTACTCGTGTTTGTTTTCTCAAGGTAAAGTGCTGCTACAGTGAAGCTGTGTTGCACCTCTGAAAAATACGAAGTGATCTCAGTGGTGCAAGCCTCTTTCCTTTCATATCTGAAGAGTATTTAACATGACTGTATTCCAGCCTGATCAAAGCTTGGTTTTATCATGAGGAAAATCTTTGTAGCCTTCCTTTTCTCTAGTTCTGAGGAGTAAATCATAGCTTAAACACCGATGCATCTCTAGATTACATGTAAAAAGAACAAAAATACATTCTAGCAAAAAGGTTTGTGCAGTTACAGCAAATTATTTACTTTTATTTACATTTATTAACCTTAATTATAGTTTCAAGTCTTTTTTAAGCACACGGGTAGTACCTTTACTTTGAAAAAGATTTGCTCTTTTCTACAATTTGTTTTGAATTTTACCTATCTGTTTAAAACAGATTTCCTAGGAAAAAACCACTATTAAACTCCTCCAGTATGACATGAAAATCTCTGAGAGACTCGTTGT
Organism: Grantiella picta; assembly: GCA_013397955.1. Classification (NCBI taxonomy): domain Eukaryota; kingdom Metazoa; phylum Chordata; class Aves; order Passeriformes; family Meliphagidae; genus Grantiella; species Grantiella picta. The sequence goes on along the minus strand of VZRM01007522.1, from coordinate 1,107,165 downwards.
TCAGAGGGAATTAAACTACCAGAGCATTTTAGAATTCAAGCAACAGGAAGTAATTTTTTTTACCTTTTTCATACTCGTTCCTGCCTTTTCAAAAGAGAAAAAGAATACATATTTTTAGTCTAAAATACATAGCATCACTGTATTTTTTTAAACTCTTGAAAAAGCACTTTGGTTCTTGAAACCCAGAGGAACGTGGGTCTCACATTTGTTCTTTCATTTGACCTCATGAGAGTGAATATGATTCACACTTGTCCTCTATCCTACAAAGAGTCTTGCACTAGCATGACACATGGAATAGTATCAGTTTGGAGTGGTAGCATTCTACATGCATTTTTCAGGAGGAAAAGAAAATTAAAAATATGGAAAGCAACTGCTCACAGTGAGTAAAATAGAAATAAAAATCATACTGGAAGTTATTTCACCCACTCAAATGTTTTCCATGTCTTTATGACTTGTAAATGCTTTTTGCCTTTATCTAAATAAATCTAGATGTACTTAGCATCTTGATGAAATTCTGCAGTTTGATATGCTCCTGGAATGAGGGTGAGGTGGGAATAAATCAGGAGTCAATTTGAGGTATAAAAAATTTAAAATACCTATTTAAGGAATCAAACTACTTTCTGAAGACGGGTTTTGTTTTTAAAGTCCATTCTGAATTAAAGGGAAACTTTCTGGGGTTCAGTTTAATTGCAAATATTAGCTTTCTAGGGAATGACCAGGCTACTGGAACAACACTCTCCACAGAAAACCTTGGCTCTCACATTCCACCAGTGGGTTGGGAGGCCACATTCATGCCTGTTAGGCTTTTTGTTTGTTTATGTTTTTCTCTGTCCTGAAGTTGAAAGTATACATTAAAAAAGAAAGTACTAATTCATAAGATACTTAAATTCCACCACAAGACCATAACGGCAGTTTCTCATGCCTTTTGTCTTCAGTATCTATCCATTTCCATTCCCACATTTTTTAATTTCTTGACTGTCAACTGTCTCTACCTCAATCAAGAACTAAAATCTGCCTTTTTGTCACTGTGCAGTATTGATCTCATACTTACAACCTGTAGAATACTTTATGCTTAATGGCCATTACTGTGCCCACAATGTTCATTGCGTATTCTGTTTTAGCATCTATTAGTCAATTATAAAGAACAAAATTAAGAATATTTTCAGACCTTACTGGCTCACCCTCAAGATGTGCAATCCAAAGCAAAAGAAAAGAAATCTTTACTTTTTATTTATATTCATTTTTCTACTACAAAATTAATGAAAATTCACTATGATTAGTGGATTGAACTTTTTAAATAACTCTTATCTTCACAAGCAGCTTTTTTGTCTTAATTCCCCTTTTAATATTTAGTCTCTCCATCAAGATTTTCTGCTTTCATAATTTTGTTGTTATTTTGGTTTACTGGATTTTCTTTTTTTTTTACACATTGGTAGAATTCTTCTTCTCAAGCAATGTCCATTCCTCCTCTACAATATTTGCTTTATCTGGTGTCATGGGGTGGTATTCCATGATTTTGAGTGATTGTTTTCAAATGCCCACATGACAAATGTGGTTTTCACTTGCATATCTCTGAGAAGTCCACCTGACTATCCTTCATGAATGTATTACATACTTGATGTGTTCAGACTTTGCAATTTACCCTCATAAAGCCCTTCTTTGATACAGAAATATTATTGACATTTTACAATGGCACAGAAAACGAGTCAGCTTATTGAGGTATCTAAATGCTTAAAGATGCCTCCTGGGATTTTCAAGGTTGTTCTGACATATAACTCTTATTGAACTAATTGAAGATTTTTCACTAAATGCCTAATTTGCATTTTTAGTTTTCTGAAAAGCTTTAAAATCTGACTCACTCGTGTCACCCTTTAAATCCAGGGGACCAGCACATTAAACCCAGATCTCATTAGCCCTTATGCTTGAAGCACATGCAGCACTCCCCACAACAGGGGAAAACTCCCCACAACAGGAGAAAACAGCACTCCCCACAACAGGGAAAAATAAAGATGTGGTGCACACTGCAAGCATTCAGTCCCCTCCTGGTCTGAGTCACACAGCAAACACAGACGGCAGGGAGCCACAAAGCCAAGTGCATCAGATGTCAGGCAAGAGAGGAGCGGATCTCTGGGGATCTGGCTGCTCAGGGCTGGGACTGAGGGGCGCCAGGAGGCCGAGTGTGGAGACAAACATTGTTCTCAGGCTCAGCAGCCCCTCAGCTCATTCCCTCCCTCATTTAGGGGTTTGTTTTTCTAACAACTCCTGACGGGGGACAGAGCCAACAGCTATGAATGGCTCCAACCAAAGGTGCTGCAGAATCCCCACGTCGTTGGGTTTAGGCAAGTAGCAACTTTATTTGAGAAGAACTTCTAAAAGCATTTCTCCTTACGTTAATTCCAGGACAACACCTAATCATGTATGTTTGCTAGCTGCATTTTTCTCCCCTCTAATGCTGTAAGCATTTTTACATTGCTCTTGTGGACAGCTCAAGAGCAAGTTACTCAGTTTGACTAAAGCACATCACCTTGACACCTTGGGGGGCAGAAAGCTGGAACTAGGACAGCTTCATCTTTTGCCCAGTTCTGGTAAGGAGACGCTGTCCTTCAGCACCGGTTTTCTTCACATCCCTGTGTTTAGGCCACTAGTGTCTGGAAAGGGAATGGATCAGCTGTCAGGCCTTTTTAAGGCCCCTTTGCCCTTGTTAAGTCAATGAAACTCACCATATAAAGCAAGCTGGATTTGATCAGTTTACTTACTGCGCTTTGACTGTGAATCGTATTGCTTGATTTTGGAAGCCATGTGCACTGTCTTCCTGCAGCCCACAGCACCACAACTAAGCACCAGCCAAACAAACAACATGGACAGCCAGTTTACTGGAATAATATATGTATTTTAATCAAAGAAAACTGAGACTAGGTAAATTAACAAATTCCTGACATTACTTCCTTACAGAAGTATTTTCCAAGTCGGGGCTTATGCGTAACATGTTGCCTGCTAGACCCTCTGAGACTGGCTGCAGCTGCAAAAAATAAAAATGTTCAGATTGAGGCCAATGGGAAGATGCTGCCTGCAGCATAATTGCTCACTCTTGTTGCACATTGGCTGGCGAAGGTTACGGACTGCTGCTCTGTGTAATCGAGCAGGTTCACAACAATACTGGAAGGCTGTTGTATAATAACAGTTCAAGCAAAACAGGTAGAAATAAACACACATTTTATTTTTTTCCTTTCATCTTTAGGTAGAGGTGATAAATTTTTACTGAGCACACCATGTTTTAAAATCACTCCCAAACAGATGCCAGGTACTCTTTTTGCCCGAGGCTGATGGAAAAAAAGCAGGTAGCTTCTGAGAGAAATCTGAAAAGCTGTTATCCAAGTTGCCGAGGTTAAAATCTCCTTATGCATTTCAAGTAGTTTTGTATCCGAAGTGAGGACTGATTTAAGCAGACATCTTTGGAATCATGACCTGATATACAAATATGTGATTGAACCTTCAGTAAGTGAAAATTACAGAAAATGACAGGTGTCTGTCACAAAAATTACTGCTTATATGAACAAAGTAATTAAATCTGCCTATATGAACCAAACAATTAAATTTGCCTACTTTTAAAGAATCCTTATCAAACATTGCATGAATCATTCCAATTTGAATATTTTAAGTAGTGAAAAGCCAGAATGGCTGCAAATAGCTTTGGATACAAGCGAACTGAATGACAGAAAATTCCTTATTCATTTATTGTGATAGGAGATCTTTTTCCTCCATCGAGTATTTTTTTACTTAGTTTTACTTGTTTTCTCCAGGCCTTTAGCATATCCAAGGATTTGTCAGGAAGTCGCACTCTGAGTGTCACTTCAGGCTCATGAAATTACAGAAAAATGCTTAAGAACAGAATGTCATTAGACTGTCCTATGCTAAATGGACTGGTTTATTTCAGAGAATAATGAAGCGATGCGTACTGTGCTGCGATGATCGGCTGATCTAACAGCAAGACTTTCCAGTACTGCAAACGTTTATCAACATCCCTTTTAACTCTCTAAATTTCTTCTCATACTGAGCAAACAACTCGACGATGTAATAATAAATATAATAAGCTCCTACTTTAGATCGCAATTTGTCTTTCCCCTGCGTCCAGAGACATATCCTCAAACTTTTCACGTTTTTGTGCAGCTGGAGCTCAGCTTCCTTAGGAGAAAGCTTCCTTAAGTTAAAGTTTTTAAGTAAGAGTGCTATGCCACGATGCGGAAACCATGATCATGACATACGCCCAGAAAACCACCCAGCGCACATCTTGTCAGACCTACAGCCCCCACATCCGCCACAGAAATGCGAGGAATAGTCTTTCTAGCTTGTGACATACAAAACCGGGGAGTTGGGTTAAATCTCGTTCCGGGTAAACCGAGCTACGAACCCCCACACCTCTGCGCTTCACGCCGGGCGCTGGGAGGGCCGGTGGAGCACGGGGGCAGCTCCGGGCCCCCGGCACTGCAGCAGAGCCGCGGCGGGGCCGGGCAGGGCGGCTCCGACCCGCTCCGGGCGGGCAGCGGCCAAGCAAAGTTGCCCGCCAGCCCTCCGCGCTGCCGCACCCGGCGCGGGCTCGGGGAGCGCTGCGGGCTCGGGGAGCGCTGCGGACTCGGGCTCCCCATCTCCCCCAGCGCCGGGCGCTGCAAGCGAGCCGGGCGGCAACGACCCCGGACCGGCGTCCTCTCCCG
>VZRM01007522.1:980472-1102042 GCA_013397955.1 Grantiella picta | reverse complement strand
CCCGGGGGCAGGACGGCCCCGCGCTCCGGCCCCGGCCCGCCCGCCGCCCGCGCCCCCGAGCGCAGACGCTCCTCCGCGGCCCGGGGCGGCGCGGGTGAAAACTTCAGAGGTGGCGCGGCGGCTGGCGAAGGACGGTCCTGGACGCGGGTGCTGAGGGACAGCGCCCCGTCCTGCGCCTCCCCATGGCGGGCAGGCCCGGCCCTCCGCCGCGAGTCCCGTGCCGTGCGCCCCTGTGCCTCGCTGCCGCTCCCTCCCGGGAACGACCCCGCTCGCTCGGCTAATTGAGTGCGAACGCCTCGCTGTCGGAACGCGCGCCCTCGCAGCCGGGAGCCCGGGGAGGGGGAGATGTTAGAGATGTATCCCGGGCGGAGCGGCGGTCTTCATTCCGCAGATTCATGTTTTGGCCCGAGTGGTGACGGGTTAAAAAGAGTTAAAGCACGGCTGAGAGAGCTCGGGCACCTGAGACCCAGCCATAGCCGGAGGGGAGGGCAGGAGAGCCTTCCCGGAGGAGGTGGGGGCTGAGGAGATGTCTGCCATTAGGCATGTTTATCCTGACAAGTAGGAGATTCTTAAGGTGCTGCTTTTCTTTCTGGGTTTGTAGGCTGGGAGGCTGGTGGGTGTCATGAGGGGAAAAGCTGAGAACTGGCTGCTCCATTTAACTTCATTTTTTCCCTCTCTCTTTCTCCCCTTTATAATAGTTTAAGCAAATATCAAAGGCCATGATGAGCTCAGAAAGTTCAGACTGGTGTGGATGCTCAGCCTACTGTTTAAAAACTGCTGATAACGGTTCTAGAAATAGCATAATCTTCTAGCAGAGGTGTTTTTTCTTAAAGAAAAAAGTATATAATTAAAATAAGATGCATTCTGGGAAAGGGAATGATATTAACAAGAAAAGTTGTTTACTAGTATAACTTGCCTCCTAGTGCTTTGGCAACATTGCTCATGTCTGAAAGCCATTTCACCCCCACCCCTCCCGACTCCACCCCCCTTTAATAGAAAAATGATATCTGTAAAGCATGATTGTATAAGCCAGGCATAATGCTATCTGGAATCAGACAACTCACTCATGCTTGCTTGTTGTTATTAAGAATTAATAATAGATAATAAAATGGAATGTAGCTGTTACAATTGTTACCACTGTCATCAAATTTTTGAGGGCCAGAGATTTTGATGACATCAGTATATGTTTTCATATCCAATCAGGTGAAACTCTCTGCTAGTCTCAATAAATGCTGCACAAATATTCGTCTCGGTGCTGGATAACCAATGCAATTTGCTTGTTTCTCCAAGCATGCAGGGAGAAAGGGTTCTTAAGAGGTACTGTCAGTCACAGCTTTTTCTCTGACTCTACGGATCAGGCCATAGCAGTCCTGCTGCTTTACCTATTGCAGTGAAGAAGGGGCAAATTGTGAAGAACTTGGTAGAACTAGAGATACCAGAATGTCTTTTTAGGATAAAACAGATTCAATAGGGCTATCAAATTATTCATATACATGTAAACTCTCTAGAGGCAGAAACTTTCTAATCTGTAACACAAAATCAAGTCCTGGCCAATACTAGTGAAATGTTAAAGAGGAGGAAGGACAGAGGAGCTATCAGAGACCACTGACAGAGATATCTGCAAAGTACAGTCAATGTCTAGTGATCATGTGAGACCAGATTTTGAATTACTGTAAAATTTGCCTATAATTTGGATATTATTTTATATATTATTTGGATATATTATGGTAATTTGGCACTGGCCAAGATAGTGCTGTTTTATAGCTTGACTTCTGTCCAGGACAGACAAATACATCAACTGCAAAGTGATATTAATGCATTTACCAGAGTGTGATTTTTTATCCTGTGGGACCAGAAGCTCATTGCTAGCTTGGGATTCAGGGCTGGTACAGACTGAAGTCTGGACAGCCTGGTGATGAAGCAGTAATTTCTTTATCCTTTTCCAATAACTAAAACATCTTGCTTCATTTTTATAAATACCAGCAATTTGAAGGTGCTGAGATGTTTGTAAGACAGGTGCTTAGAGATGGAAATTTTTCAGTCTGGTGGAGGAGAGACCATGAAACTATCTGGACATCACTGCTAGTAAACAAAGACATCTATTCTCCAAAGCTCTAAGTGCACTGTGTGAGCAAATGTCCATGTCTCTGGAGATAACAGCAGTAAATGTAATCAGCTGTGTCTCAAAGCAAGGGCAACATTTCCTTCCTGAGAGTGTTTGTGAGAACTGGATAGTATCTGCCATTTTGTTATCATTGATTTAATTTTTCTCTTCTTGCAGGCACCCCTAGTTGTGATGAGTTTACTCATGTGTCAGCTGCAGATTTTCCCCATTGAGAGGACCGTGCTATGTTTGAGATCCCTAATGAATGCTGCACTAATTAACTTTGGTCCTAGAAGGTCATTGCATAATGCTGTGGGATACTCTTATTAACCTTCTATTGAGAGTTACAATTTTTACTGACCACAATAAGTCTATTTTTTTCTGTTTAGCTCAAAGCTGCCCTCACACAATACAGTGTACACAGAAGTTAGAAAAAAATCCCCAAGTCTGCTACACACGGAGTCAGAATAAGTTTAGCTGTTTGACCTACAACGGTTCTGTCATCATCAATTGACACGTTCGTCTTTCTTTTCTTGAAATAAAGCTTTTCCCCGGTGTTCTGGCAGCAGCTCAACGATTGCTGGCAATGAAGTCACCTTCAAAGCTGAGGCATTCATGAAACAAATGCATTTCTGAAGAAAGTAAGGCAGCTTGCATCAGAATTTTTATTATGGCTGTGCTGCAATCAGAACTTATCAAGTGTTTGTGTTGAGTGTTTATAATTCTTGGCTTAAATTTGCTCATTTGGGCATAGCTTGTCATGTGAGTACCTTTCTCTTTAACAAAAGGGAAGAAAGGAGGCTGGGGTATTTCAGGAAATCAAGAAAACACATGGAGCTTGCTAATGCAACACAACAAACAAAGTTTTTTTGATGCCAAAAAATCAAATTCTGTGAAACTGTAAATAAAGAGTAGGACCAAAAGACAGGGAACAAGGAGAACATTGCTGTGGTTAAAGGAGGCCATTTCCCCAAAACCCAAATAGGTTTTTTTTTCTGAGATGATACTTTTCTGAGCAGTTTCATTCTTGAGATGAGTTAGTTACTCCCCACAGAAGATTTTAGGAATGCGTTTAAGAGGAGGGTAGCTGGAAAATATGTATGCCCCCATTTGGGCTTTCCCTCATCATTGGCTTCTAGAGGTCATATGGAAACAGATTAGTGTAACTAATTGTACCATTGCTTTGATGATGTTAATATGAAAAAATAGCTGTTCTTGGATACAGGTAGTAATGAGGAGTCATTTGAAGATTTTGAGATCAGAATTACATACTTTGAGGAAAGAAGGAATGGTGGTGTATTTTCATTACAGTTTTTATAAAATCTTAGGGCTCTTTATTTGAAATCAGATGCCATTTATTGACATCTGTTTAGATTTTTAAAACGTAACGCATAAAGCCAGTGTCAAATGCTGGGATAGTACTGAGCCTTGTCCTTTCCTCTTCAGGAGGCATGTAAGCAGTTCCCATGCCAGAATGAGTAAAATGTCATTTTGGGGTTTCCTGAATGATGGCAGGTAGCTTTCTCACAGCAGGTCCTGAAGGAAGAGCAAAACGTCTCTCCTGCACTGAGCAGAGGAAAAGTGTGTCAAATCTTTTGGATGCCATCAAGTGTCACTAGAAGCTGTGGTGCACTAGAGGATTAGGCGTATACATCTGACAGCCAAGGTCCTGATACAACTGGGACTCACCAACATTATAGGGAGTGAGTTGAAGGGGTGTGGATAATGAATGAGTCGTTTGAGTGAAGGTTATGAGAAAAAACAAAGCTGTAGCTCATCAGTAGGGTTTTAAGTTTCTTTTTTCTTTTTTTGGTTGTTCATTTCCTCATGTTGCCATCAGACAAAACTTTACTGCCTGGGGAAGAGAAGGAGTTGCAAGCTCAAAGTAGGAGATAGTGCCCAGAAGACTGTAAACAGTGTGACATGAACACAAACTCTTTCATTGTGGATGGACCACTTTCATGACCTCTTTACAGCAGATTACCATTTTTTTCTTGATCTTTATACAATTCACATTATTAATAGAGAGTACTCTGGGTGCTGTAGCTTGTCACATACTATTTTAATCTGTCTTAAGAAAGCTTCCTTAAAACTTTAGAAAGAGGGAGGAAAACATATCTCTTCTGATATGCCTTCTAATTTGACAATCTCTTCCTTGACAGCTTTTGAAAGCTCTACCGGGAGAAAAAAAATGTACTGAATAATTCAGCCTTGAGAGTGAATTGAGCTTGAGGAGAGTTGTTGAATTCCCAAGTCTGTGGTTTGTGGTTTTTGTTATTGACTGCTCACATGGATTTAGAGTCCTGTCTCTGCAGTCAGTGGTTTTTATCTGCTCTTTGGATGCTGCAATTTTGTCTGGCTTTCCAGCCCTGAACACCAGCTCTCTGATCTTGCAAATAAACACACAAGAACCATTGAAGGACCTTCCTGCTTCCGAGGGGAGCCATAGCTAGCCTGCTACACCAATAAATCAGGATTTAACCCTGGATCTAAATGTTGAAGAAGTCCAATGAAAGTTGATGGAGTCATCGTACTGAGTATGAGGCACTCTTCCTACTGCGCTGGAATATCGAAATTCTTAAGGAAAATGAAAGCTTGATATCAGAAAGGAACCTTCTGTAAATGGGGTCTCTTAACTCACTCCAGATATACCCCTGAAATTTCTTATTTATATGAACATGCTAGTGGGAGCCAGGCAATAACTCAGTAGGAGCTGGTCCTGCAATTTATGCATTGGCAGCCAGTAAGTAAAAAAACCCAATTGATATCATTTGTTTCTAAATGCATAAAAAATAGAGCCCATTTTCTGCAAGGTGGAATGATGATGTCATACATGTCACTGAAAGTAGCTTGCCTAGAAAAGAAAAGTAATTGCAAGAGTCTAGCTAATATTCAGGACTCTACATAAAGCCAGAACCATGGTCATCATTTCTTAAAGCCACTGAATAAAGTAAATGTTATTAACTGAAAGCATTTTTTCCTCATTGAAAAAGCAGAGTAATTTGCAAAAAAAAAAAATAGTCTGGAAATTGTTATCATACAGTCTAGTAGAACTTTATATATTAATTTTATATATATACACAGTCTAGTAGAACCTTTATATATTAACTTTTTATAATTGACAGTCTCATGGAGTGGTACCGTTCATATGGGTAAATATCTGAGCTCAGTCATAATGTGGACTTCAGGAAAGCTCTGCTAATGTAGTTCCACTCAGCTGCTTACAGTTACAGGTTAATGTTTCCTAACCAAAAGAAGGAATAAAAATGTTTTGTGATGAATTTGTAAGAGAATGCTAAGAAAGTAACTTTCTGTGGGGAGGATATGGTGCCTTGTCATTGAACTTTAAAAGATAGCAGAACCATAACCTAAAAAAAGGAAAAGAAAAAAAAACCAAAACCAAACCAAAATCCAAGCCAAATCCTGAATACCCAAGAAAACTCATTTTTGATTCATGGTAAATAATGCTTTGTAACTTACAGATATCAGTAATGTTTCTGTAGTCATGGACTTCTTTGAAAGATAGCTAAATCTAGAAAACTTTTTAAATTAAGTGACCGATCAGATGGCATATGCTTGAAAAATAAATCCAAAAGTTCCCTTATGGATTGATGAAAATTTTTATTCCTTATACATCTATCTTTAATTCTGATTAACATAAAATCAAATAAATTAGAGTGCCTTCAGAAGGTAGCATTGGTTAAAAATAGTCAATTTTTAAGAATATTTTTAAGAATATGCTTTCTGCTAGGTATTCTTGAAGTAGGAAATGCACAAATGGCAGCTGTTCTGGATTCAAGGCAGAGTTTGGGTGTGCAATCTCTTTTTTCACAAGCAGGAATTCAAATCAGAGTTGAGGCACACACATGCACATTGTTTTAAGTACCAGAATACTACTTCTGGTTAAAGTTAAAGGAAAAAAAAAAAACATGTCCCATGAGGTAGATGCTTCCCAGGTATCAGTCGGAATCAGGGCTGCCTATTGAATGCTCCTGGAGTGCTGGTTTGAGGATCCTGAGGTAGAATCCTTTTCTCAAATCTCTGGCTAAAGTTGAAAAACTTACCTTGAACTCTGCAGCTTTTATAACAGCTGACTTGGGCTCAGCCTTGTTACTGAGCAAAGGATTAACAGGAATAACAAATCCCTCTTATCCAGGTGAAGAGGGAGATGAAGGAATCGCAGTGGAACATTTTGGCTGCAGTGTAACTTGTGGTACCTCGTGCAATGTCTGCCAGCCTCCTGTTCCTGTGCAATCACAGGACACAGTGCTGGGCATAAATCTGCGTAAGACCGGGACAGTTTTATGGGATCTTGGACATCTCCCTTCCCAACAGACTAACAAACAACTTCTCTCCCCTTTTGCAGTTGAAACACTGGGGGAATAAATGAGCTGTGATGCTGTGTGAGATACTTTTGAGGGAGAACAAGGTAAGCTGCTTCTTTGGCACAGACATAATTTAAACATATGACTGAAGTCCCTTGTGTAAATGAGGTTTTTCAAGACTTACTGACAGCACAATATAAACACTTTATAAACAGAAGAATAAGGTTTTTCTTAATGTATCTCTTTGTGCTGCTGAGGCAAAAGACTCTGCAGTTTGCTCTATTTGCTGTAACAATTATAACCTATACCTTAGAACTGTTTTTTCTTCCACCCTGTGATCATATGCCCAAACAGCTAGGAGCTATTTTTCCTTCTCTGAGGAGGTTCTGACGAAGCTGATGCTATGTGGTAGGTCCTGGCCACCTGCTTTCCTTGGTCATGTGAATGCTTTCCTGAGTCATACTCCCAAAATACATTGTTGCCTAAATCTAGGGAAAACTGACAATTGGTAGCAGTTGAACTTTTCATACTACAGCAGAATTAATGTTAAAAAAATTTCCCAGAAATGAATACTGTCTGGAAAACACATGAGTTGTTTGCTAAGAAACTAGGTAAGCACCTAGTTTGCTGTGTGAGAAGGGTTTCTCTTGGCATTAATTATTCCAGGAACTAAAGTCCTTGGCAAAACCCTACATAGGAAATTGAGATTCATGTTCCATACTTTTCTGGTTAAATATTGAAGCTGTCACAGAAATGTTCCCCAGCCTATGTCAGCTGCTGTTAGCTTTAAGAGCCGTGTTCATTCTTTAGGCACTGAGACTTTTCAGTTCTTTTCAACACAGTAATGTCTCTTCAGCCAGAAGAGTTAAGGTTGCTTTAGCAAGGCAGAGGGCACAGGCCATCTATAAGTTAAGTTGTTCTGTGAGCCAGAACCTGTGGGAAAAAATATTTTCTGTGATGAAATAACTCCTGGCCTCACCTTTATGAATGTGATCTAAGCGAGACGCTGTTATGCCGAGATCCTGCTGGTTTGGCTACTATGGTTTTTGATTTTAACCCTCCTGGAAGAGTGCCTGTCTTTGGGAGAGGATTCTAAACAATATTCCAGGTGGCTGATGGAGTCCACCTTTCAGTCTGGAGGAAAGAAGGGGAATGTAAAGTAAGGTGTTTGTCCAGTATTCACCTGGGCTACCTCTGCAGCGGTACTTGGACTGCGTTGATGCCAGAAATCTCCTTGGTCAGTAACTGAGCTAGTTTGAATTTTGCTGAGGCATGTGCCTGACTCCATGTATTGTGTGTGGAAGTCTATGGTCTCTTTCCCCCATATTGGAAATTAGAAGGTGAATAGAACATTATCCACCCTGTTCTTGTGCTGGCTAGAATAGAATTTGGAACACAAAAGTAGGCTCATGGGGAAAAACAAAGTGAGTTGACAATGTGAAGCTGCTGCAAAAAGAGACAAATGTGACTCTGCAGTTTATGGTGAGTAATATTGCATGAAAGAAAAAGGAAATAGTTATCCTGATTTGAATTTGCTGATGCTTCATCTAATGTGAGTTTTGGATATTACAATTTCAGATGGAGACAAGTTGAAGAGTGTCCAAAAAAACCAAAAAGAAACAAAAAAAAAGTCTTAGAAAACAATGGTCTCTAAGCATTGCTGGTGAGAAAATACTTAAAAAAAAAAAAAAAGTTTTATAAGCTTTTCTAAAGAAAGAGAATGATGTTATGACTGTGGAAAAATTGTTGGTTTTCTGGCCAGGTTTTCTGGCTTCTTTAAGTAGAATGAATATGATTACATAGAGAAATGGGGCAAAATACAATCAACACAACATATAGGAAGGTAAATGCAGTTTTCTGTGCAATAGAAGGCTATCTAATCAGATAAGAAAAGAATTTAAGTGAGCAATGCATTTTTGCCTTGAATGAAAATCATGCAAAAGCATTTTACATTCAAGTCTTAGAAGTGGTTTCGGCTAGCAAAAATTTTTATCTTGGTTTAAAATATTTTTCTTGAGTAAATAAGAAGTTTTAATAATAAGAGTAAATAAGTGCAGTTGCTGTTGAATGTGTATTAAGTTTAGGGAAAACATGAAAGGTTTCTTAATTGTTTTGAAGGCAGCCCTTCTCAGGCCAAATAACAAAGAGTGCAACTCCCACCAAATTCACAGTGAGACCATGGTGACTTTCTCCACTTTGTACAACAGTCTTCACTCCCAAAGTTGGGTAAAAGCAAAGTGATCTGTAAGGGTGCCTGTATTTGGTGCAGCAGGAACATTTCAGTGCATTGCAGCAGTCAGTTCTCAGATCTATTTTTCTGTGTGGGGTCTGGGGATTTTAGTAGATTGTAGGTCTCCATTGTAAATTGTGAATTCACTTCAGCACTGCAGTGTTGAATAGAACCAAAGGACTGGGAGATGAAACTTTTACAGTTCTTCTGAATCACACAGTGGACTTATTACACTTCCTCTTTTTTTCATTTTTACTCCAAAAATACAAAATTATTAAACCACACAGGTATGTCTGCTTCTCAGTGTATACTTTATCAAAGTACAGATGTGAGCAAACTAAGGAACGTGTGATATGATTTTTTTATTGGTATTTCTCCTCACTGAACTCTCGATGGTGACTTAAATTTCTCTACGTTACATAACAAAGATGTTATTGGTAAAAACTTTGCTCTTCCTTGGCAGACATGCCAAATATCAAGGGTACAGAAATTTAATCTTGTTATTGATAGCAACTAGACATTTTTAAGATATTCATCAAAAAGGTCTTTGAACTTTTTGTTCTGCCCAACAACTTGATACTCACAAAACAAGGAGAAATAATAAAATGTGAGCACTGTGTTTTTTCCAAATGCTCATCTGTCTCTCATAGGAGCTTTTTAACCTTTGCTCAAAATAGCTTAAACTACACAATAAAGGCCTTAAAAATTAACAGATCAAGATTTACACTCAGTTAAGTCTCACAACATAACCTGTATTTGTATGAATATAGAAATAGTCTCTCCTGACTCAATTTGCTGCTTTTCACATTGAAACCCACATCGATTAATAAATGTTAATTAGCTTACTGTAACCTTACATAATCAGAGTGTAATTTCTTAAGCTGAGAGTTTATGACCTGAAAGTTATATTTAAAGTTTGTATCTGAATTCAAACTTTCCTTTTGTTCATTATCATGCGACCAGAAATAAGTGAGAAATGTCTTTATAATTATTCGAAATTTGGAGAAATTTCCTGATAGCTTCTGTTCTAGCATGGGCAGAAACCATGCTTTTTTTCAGAGTGTTTTGGACTCTTTTTGGTTTTGCTAATAAAAGTGGGACTGTCTTCATTTAACCAAAGACTTTGTCAACTTGGGAAGAGAGCACTCTGAATCAAATTCCTGATACCTCCTATATGAGTTTCCTCCCATTGCCATATCCAGCTGTGAGGAAGGAACAAAGGCTTCCCTTTTAAATTCTTTTCTCCTTCACTTTCTCGGAAAGTTTATTTTTCCTATTAACATTCCTAAACCAAATGAACACACTGGCATTTCCTTACAGAACCCTGTTCAGTAAAGCATTCCTGGCAATTTGTGTTGCTGTCTCTCGAAGGCTTTGGCAGAGTGAGCAGTGAGTGGGGCTTCTCTATTTTAGTCCTAGCATCTAATGGATTTGGGTTGACTAGCAAGATTCTCCTTCCTCCCTTGGGACATAAGATGACTTCCTATTTCTCTGTATTCTCTGCTGTGTTTTTCTGTGTTTTCATTTTTTTCTCTTGTGTAGCTCATAAAGTCTTTACTTACAGACATGAGGGGTTGGATTATTTGCTTTCCCCAGGAGTCGGAACTCTTCAGTCCTAGATTCCTTGTTGCCATTAGGTCAGCAGGGCAATATGAGCCTGCTTATTGCAGATTGTCTTCACCTAGTGCAGCCAGCTATTTTTCCCTCAAACATGTGGAGAAAGAGAAATGATCCATAGCCAGCCACAGTCTTTGTTTTTTCCCTGCTGTTCTGTTTCTGTTCATGCGCAGGCTTTTCGATTTCATGAAGCAGCTTTACATGAAAGCTGAAATGTAATTGCATCCTCCTGAGTAAAATGGACAATTTCTGTGCCAACCGTGTTTTTAAAGAATAAGATTACAGTATTCACTCTGCTGCATGCTTTCTCTGCGAAAGAATCCCTTTGCTGATGAAAAGGGATTAAATATTCTAAGACACCAGCCAGACCAATTCTTTATAATTCCATAAGTGTGGAGAAGATCACCTTCATTATTTTTGTCAGGGGAAGAAATAAAACATAACAGGGAGGCCTATTTCAATACACCTTGCTTTACTCTAGCAAATACTGGTGAGGGTTCATTTCAGCATACCATCATTCTTATTGTTCCCCTTAGCTCTCCATGTTAACTTACACTATAATTTCCTTGTGGAATTTGTGGCTTTCTGATACACCTTGTAGATCTAAAGCAACAAAATAAATATTGTGTGGTTTGCAGTTTTTGTTTCTTTGTTTTAAACTGAAGCCCTGGAGTGTGATAACAGTTGTTGCCATAGGAAAAAAAAAAAATAAACAAAAGGGTGCAGGGTTGCAAACAAAGCGGTTTCAAATTTCTTTTTATGCCCCAATTTTGTAGTTTCTATTACTCTTTTTGTTGCTTTTAATACCTTTATATGGCTGTTGGAAATGGGTGGTTTTCACTATTTTGTCTTCCACTGATTGTACTTTGTAAGATTTCCAGGCTCTACTCATGCATTTTATGTTTGACTATGGACAGTCATAAAATAATTTTCTTATAGTTATGTTGTTAGCATAACAGTGACTATATATCTCGTTTTGTTTTTTGCCTGCCAGATGATGGTTCAGACTTACCAGAAAGGATACTTGATAGCAAATTATGCAATGTAGTTCTTGTTCCCAAAATGTGCTTCTCCATCTCAAATCTGCATGATTTGAAATTAATGTTGAAATTTATTTTTTCAAAGCCATCCCTGATATCCCCAAGAGTGGTGCAAACAGCTAAAGGCACAGAGGTTAGGAAAAATAGCACTCTGGCTGTTTTGAAAAAGGTTGTATTTGCAAAAGTGTTGGAGGTTCCTAAAGTCAGGACAACCTGAACTCAGGAGTCTGAGCTATTTGGGATAATGCAGTTCTGTTTTGGACACAGCAAAGATAATTGGAGGTATGGTTAAGTTGTAAAATTGTAGTGTCCTTTTGGGAGCTGCTGAAGGGCTAATTCCCATTCATGTCCAGTCCAGCAGATTCAGCAGATGTTCTGTGTCATGGGATGAAGGGGGTGACAAGCTGCTTCTCCTTTGGTTACTGTCATCCCCTCTCTCTGCTGATTGCAGCTGCTGCAGGAGAGACCCAGTGGTGCCACATCAGTGACTCTGTGAGCTCTCTGTGTTCATCTCAACCACGGAACACAGCAATAACCAGACAAGCCCTAAGGAAGTATTAGAGCCTATGTCTATAAAATGAGATTATGTTCTGAAAGATGCTGAGCATCCACTCTGAATAAAATCAGTAGGAACAGAGAGTGTGCAGTGCAGGGCAACACAGAGGAATACTGAGGGAGCACTGTGACTCTTAAGAGCATTGGAACAATGGAAGAGACTGCTATGAAATTAAAAACAGAAGTATTTAGCTAGACTACAGTGGACTGTGTTATACACCAATGTGAGCAGTGGTACTTAGGGGCTTGGGGGAAGACAAGGTGGGTGGATCATCAGAAGAACTGCAAATGCCAAGAGAAAGGACTAAAATATCATAATATTCAATATTCTCATGTGGTGTCAGATTAAAGAGGGAAACTTTAGAATGGGATTGTCATCTGTGTGTCTGCATCTGTATCTGGAAATATAATGGGTTCTGACAGCCTTCTTTTTAAGGAAATTCTGTAACTCCTGTTTTTTCCCCATTAGTAATCATAGAAATTTTCTTTCTGAAATGTAAGGTGCTACAAATGCCCAGATCTTTTCTTTCTCATTTTTTCTTTCAAACAGGAAGCACAAAAAAAGGTCTGCATTTTCAGAGAACAGCTGGCTATTACAGTATGTTTTCTTACTGGTAACCTTACTAAACCATAACTAACCTAATTTTAGCCAAATTGAAACTCACTTACTTTTCAGTCTCTAACTGAACAAAAGCATTTATCAATCATCTTCATGAGTTCACAGAATCCCAAAATTACAGGCAATTCTCATGTATTCTGTAACCATCTGCAGACCTTAACGCCAGACAACCTTTAAAGCATCCTCTGCCTAAAAGGAAATTGGTTCAAAGACCCTGTGGGAGAGAATGGAGGGGTTTTCCCTTCCAAGGCAAGAAATTCCCTTCTTTCCTCTTAGTCCAAGCCTGTAACTACTTCAGCCTCACAAGGTCTGCCTTTCAAGAGATGCCTAAAAATTCCGGAGAGGTAGTACTTTAAATCTGAAGCCAATGTTTTTCTACCATCTGCACTACTTATGATGTATTAAGACCTCTGTTAGATGGTAAAAAGAAGAGCACTTTATTGGAGACTGCTGATGATTACTTTACTCTTTTAGGACGCACTGATTTTGTGTGATACTTGTGTAGAGCATTACTTGAGTCTAAAGTTTAGTCTTCTATGGCAGAAATTTCTGCCAGGCCTTTAGACCTTTCCC
The DNA here is from genome assembly GCA_013397955.1 of Grantiella picta. NCBI lineage: Eukaryota > Metazoa > Chordata > Aves > Passeriformes > Meliphagidae > Grantiella > Grantiella picta. The sequence goes on along the minus strand of VZRM01007522.1, from coordinate 1,088,979 downwards.
AATGTACTTGATTATCAGGAAGGCAGACCCTATGCTGTTGGACAAATGCTAACTGAACTAGCTGTGTTTAGCACTCAAGGAGCAATAACAGCCTTCTGGGGGCTCTCATTTCTAAATACAGAAATATTTCTGCTACCTTACCACTTTTTGCTACCATAAACTGGTATCTGTATTAAACAGAGTGATAGATTAATTCCCTCTCCTCCCTCCAGTCCTTATTTCTTCCATGTGAGGTTTTAAACAATCACCATTAATTTCAGCTTTCCAGCTTTGTGTTTCCAACTTTAAACCACCCTAACCCGTCCTCTGGATTGCTGCCAGAGACACTCTACCTGCTACAGCATCAGTAGTAATTCCTCTATGGTTCCTTTCATGTGTCTTAATTTTCCATCTTTAACAATCCATGGCTAGTTTCACCTCCAGAGTTTCTCTTCACCTGACCAGCCACAGCCTAAGATGTACCCACCAGCTTTGGAGGGAGTGACATTACATTTTTTCCTGTGTTATCAAGCTCTTATTTTAGCTGTGTGAGCACGTCAAGGTCTATCACTCAGCTGCATATGCTCTCCTTTTCCAAGCTCCATCCTTAACCTACATTTTGTCTTCCAGCCTTGTAGTGAGACTTGCTGCATCCTCCTGCCAGTGGCAGTGTGTTTACACCTCTGCCCACAGTCCCCAGGTCACTCGGAAGGCTCTCAGCCTGCAGCACTCATCTCACTCCTGCTTCTCTGCATTCCTGAAAGCTGCATTGAAGTGTAGTTGTGGGGCTGGTTAGTGCTTGACTGAATTGGAGTGACAGCTCATTTAGCCCTACTTCCTCCAATTCTCGATTTAGGAGCATCTGCCAAACCAAAAGTAGGGCTGAATCTTGAGGGGTTTGTAGGAATGAAGTGAGTGCTGAGGACAGGACAGGAAGACACGACCCATTCTGCAGGATTTGGCTGCAGAATCCTAGGATTCTGCAGAATCCAGGGAGAGGGTCAAATGCATGCTGGATTTTTTAAAACTTACAGGGCTGAAATGGAGGAGGTATAAGTCATATCTCTGGTATAGCTTCTACCTGATATATTTTTATCATCCTTTTACCTGTGGTCTTGCTTGTCTTTTATGAGTTAATGCTCACTTCACTTCATAGGTTCCCCCTTCTTGAGCTGTCTCTCACTACAGTCTCAGCCATGACCAATGGGCTGCTATTTCTCTTCCCATGCTAGAAACTCCTTTAACATCTAATTCTGAAGGTGTTTTTTCCCCTCATGCCTTAATGTATTTCTGGTCATGTGATTTGCCCTTCCCATTTAAATTATAAATCATTAACTTGTGCTTACACCATAAATGTATCAGATGGAAGGAAGCTGTAGCTCTTACTCGGGTTGAAGCTGAGGAATCAGTTACAATTTGGAATGCTGTCCTCTGTAAAACGTCCAGCTGGAGAAGTGAGTCCAGATTAAACATGCTTTGATTTCCTATGTAAATAGAGCTGTTGTCTCATTTATCATTGCCGGAATCAAGCATCATCTTACGGCTTTAGCCCTTGCTTTCCTGATCCCTGGTCATAGTCTGAGCCTTATTCCAAGTAATAAACCTAGCCAATGATACCAACCTGATTCTCTAGGTAGCCAGTTAAGTGATTTTTGTCCAAAATAGAGGTCTAATCCAATAACAATTCTAGGTTTATAGACCTTCCTATGGTGATCCTTAGTACTATTTAGTCCAGCTGCTCCTCTTCCCAACCTTCAGGCAGTTGTGTATGGATTGCTGAATTTAGTTCTTTATTCTGTTTTCTGGGCTTCAAACCCTCTTCTTGACACCTCTAGCCTAGAAATACATAATTTTTAATTTCTACACTGTGTTTACTTTGGTAGATAAATTGAGTTTATACCTAAGGGGGAGAAATCATAACTAAGATTTTGATTTGAAATCCTGTTGAAATACTGCATTTACATGAGTAACTCAATATACATACACATATTTTCATTCTTAGATATAGCTACTTTAAGACAGAAAGCTAATTCACTTCATTCACCTATTCACTAATAGTACTGATAGTTCTTGTATGTAGCCTTTCTCTGTGCAATTACATTTCATTTTCAGAGTGTAAGGAAAAAGGCTCAAGTACTCTACCCACTCTCACCCTTCCCTTTGGGGCTGGGTTTTTCCAAGGAGTGCCTCTCTTTGGAAGAAGCACAGGGAGCACTTTGTGCTTTTTTGAAAAATGTGTCAACCTGCAGTGATCTCTCCATGGCAGCTGATCTCTTGGAAAGCCTGGCTTCCATCCAAGTGTGCCAGCACACATGCCCATGATATCACCTTCCTCAGTGGGCACTTGATGGGATTATTAAAAGAACTCGACACGTTCCATGATTTTAGATAGATTAAATTCTGTCTAAGCACGTTTTCACTGATGCATTCAAAAATACTTCTCCAGAAGGGATGTTTCTTGGCAGCTGCCCAAGTTTGTTTCTTCAACCATTTGAATGGTAGAATTTTTAAAATATTTATCCCTTTTGATGATGAAGTGTATTTATAACAGATATTCTCTCTTGCAAAAACCAAGTTTATCAATTTTTCAAAAGACTCACTGTGAATTTAATGCAACATCCAACCTGTAAATAGCAGAATTTATGTTGGAAGTTTGGAATTTGGTATGTTGGAAGATGGTTCACATTCTCAGAGTAGATTGGAAGCAGAAAACCCAGATCAGAATGAATCTATAAACACAGTTTGTTAATACATCAGTAATGGAAAATCAATTTTCAGGTCTGGAATTTTCAGAATCAGTTTTAAGATCTTGAGTTTTCAGACTGAATGAGATATTATCAAAATTAAATGACCTGCTGTTGTTTTATATTTGTTTCATGAAGAGATTTCAGGAAATGCTTTAAATCAAGGCTAACTGCAAGCACATGTTTATTGTCAACTTTAAACTCTTTTCTAAAAAGAATGACGAGAAAAGTAAAAGAAGACTGGCAATATCTAAGATTCCTGGAGTGTTCCAGATGTTCTCAGTGCTGAGGCCTTGCCAGAAACCTGCTGCCTTGAAAGATCAGCAGGCTTGTGGTTGAAGACAATGATGTTCAGTGATTTTAAGCTAAGTGCTTACACCCGGCAGCTGTGAGTCACTGGAAGACTTTCTGCTGCAGGGATCCTGTGCTGTCCTAGAGTAAATTAGAGATAAAATACTCAATTCCATAATAGATTTACATTATGGCAGCTAAAGAAGGTCCTGCACTTCCCTCGAATTCAGGTTGACAAGCAGCTGCAAAAATAACTCACCTGTTTATTGATAAATCACAAACGGCACAGACCTAAAGAGCTTTGATTGTAGTAAAAGAAAAAAAAACTCTCTTAGCCAAATTATGCTGCAGCATTTCGATTTATAGCTCTATGACATACTTGTGGTTTTGAATCTGTTACTTTGCTTTTAGTTTGAGGACTTTCGAACACAGTCAGATGCTTTGTTGTTTGCCAGTGGGAGAGAGAAGACCTTTTGTAAAAGCAGCAGTTTTAGTGAGAATTCTATGGCTAAGGTTCATAAGTCAGACCTTTCTTTAAACTGTAGGCAGCAGTCTTATTTTTTTTTTTTATTTGTGATGAAAGGAGAAGGTTTGATAACCCTGCTTAGCCTTTCTCCATGCTATGTGATTTACTTTAATAAAATACCACTTTGCCTTGGGCTTTCTGCTGACTGTGCTGTAAAACTTGTACCCCAAAATGTGTTTGTCACTCTCTGTCACATCTCTTCTTATCTACCTTCATCTATCTGTCTATTTATGTAACCTTCTGCATCATCAAATGCTTATCAGCGCAGAAATTCTGGAAAATACCATCACAGAGCTACCAGTGCAAGATGCCTGTGTTTTTCATCATTTCTGAAATGATGCTGCATGCCTGTGTCAGGTTGTACCACACAGCTGGGAGTGCTGAGGGCCTTGTAATTAGGTGAGGCTGGGCTTCCAAGGAGAATAAAAAGGGAGCACAGGAGTGTGAATGCTCAACACTTGATTTCTGATTCATTTTCTTTTCTATCCATGTAATGAGAAAGCTTGCAGTAGCAGGGAGTTGCTCTGTGAATGAGCTACACAAATTTCTCAGAGAACCTTGAAGACAGGGAAGCACAAAAGTGGTAACTTCAGCACTATTTCTCTAAAAATAAATTTCCGTGACTACTGACTCCATTTGTCCCACACAAAATGAAAGACTGTCCTTTATGCAAACAGTTGGAAAGGAGAGCATTACAAACCAAATAAGAGTGTAAGACATGCTTGACTGGTTAAGAGGTAGAATATGATACAGCAGTATGTATATGATGATAAAAGGATGTGAAAATGTAGATTTCTGTAGTAGAAATAAGTGTGGGTTACAGCTGTTTGCCTGTAAAACTTGTCACAAATAACAGAAAGTAAAACACCTGAGTGACAATTCTGCTGTTTAGTTAGTAGCGGAGGAAAGCCCGGCACCTGAGCATTCACCAGGCCCCCGAAATGTGGATTTTCTTCTGTAGCTTTCTCTTGTGTGTATCTTGTCAGCTGCAGGATCAAGGGGAAGAGAATAACTAGGTCTCTTTTTCAGCAAGCTATCCTTATCATTGTGTATGTCGGAATTTTGTGTGGTGGGATTTTGCTGTTTTTATTTTAAACTGTTTTCTTCTCTTTTATCACCAGTTGTGTTCAATATCTGATCTCTTAGTCTTCTTTGAAGAGTAAACAAAAGAGGTACTGAAAGTGTTTTGGGAGTTTTACATTTGTAATTTGTCTTATTGGAGAAATCCTGGACTTGTATTTTTCTAGGTCTAATTTTTTATGTTTCGTATTGCTATTTGTGTGTTTCCACAAATCTGCTTCATACTGCAACCCCCAAATCTGGCATTACATGCTGATGTTTTTCTCCCGTGTTTGTTAGCATTGCGCTTCATCTGATGCACCTGTGAGTTTGACCTAGCGCTGTCTTGTTCCTGTTCAGCTTTTCTCACTTCTTATTTTCTGCAGAATCATTGGCGCTGTCTCTCATGATCTCATTCAAAACACCTTCACACATTTATATTCTCAAACACTTTATTAGTCAGGTCTAAAATAACTGTCTCTGCCACCTTCTTTTTTTTCTGTCTCCTGAAACAAAACTTTTCCTCATCGCTTTTCCTGAATTTTTGGTTAGTCTGTGCCCAGGTACATGTTTAGGTTGCAGGAATTTGCCATCAAGAGTTGTGTATTTCTCAAGGCTACTTTCCCAGTCCTACCACACAAGTAGTACAGGGCTTTAAAGCTAATCTTGGAAATGCCACAAAGAAGCCATTAATCTACTGCACAATTACAATGTAGAACTGGTATCTAGGGCTTTCATGTGTTTTAATGATTTTTTTTTTCCTTCCTTTTATTGCTGTCAGCTGAGATAGATTAGGACAGGCTGAAATTAGTCATAACTTACCCCAGGCATGCTCTTTGTTCACAGCAGCACCCCGGAGTCCTGCAGCTCACCATCTCTGTGTCAGCTTTACAGCATTCTGCCTGAAATGAATGCATGGAGGAGCAACAACAGGAAAATGAGGGTGAATAGCACAAGGAAGTCAAAATGTGTCCAGGTACCTGGGAATGGATGGTAAACTTTAACTGAAGAAACTTGAAGCACTTCCTCCAAGAAAAAGCTGGTTCAATTTTTCCCTAATATGTTGTGAACATGTGAGTGACACACGATGGGGATGTGGGGAAAGATGGTGAATCTCTTTAACTGTGCACTTTGCCAAAACAAATCTGCTTTTTGTAGATTAGGAAGGCATTGAAAATGTGATTATACATACTGTGGGCTCCAGTAGGTTTCCTGGGCTTGGCTGAGGAAGAAAGCAGAATCCTCCTGAGATTCTGGAATACTAAAATAGAAAATTGCTGATACAACACAAATGTTGGCTTCAAAGAGTTGCTGATGGGCTGTGAAAGGCTGGATTTTGGATCTCAGAAAGATTTGCCCCATGAGTGCTAAAGTTAGATTATTGCCCGTATTGTTGGTTGTAGTATGCTATCTGTGCTTCCATGCTGGAGCCTTTCCTGCCTGTGTTTTCCCTTGAATAAAGATGGGCAATATCTATTGCAGAGCACACTCTGTTAAAAGGAAGCTTGGGAAGCAACACGACTTGCAAAGCTGTGTTGGCAAACTACCCAAGTTGTTGAGTTTTGAGCAGCAGATTGTCTCTGCATTGAGCTACTTTCTTATGGCTTTTGTGGCTTCACTTGCTATGATGTGACTTTGATGCACTTGTTAGGAGAAGTATATAGAGGTCACTTGTCTCCTTGGAAACCAGAAGATAAAATTACTCTAGTTGTATCTGTATTTTGATATAAATAAGCTTTTTCTTCTCCAAAGGATAGCTACCTAGACACTGAAGCATTAAGCATTTTGTAATGATTTTCTGTCTTTTGCAAGGTTGAGGGGGTCTTACAGTGGAAGAACAATAACAGCGCTCTTAATTGACCATCTCAGATCTACTAGTTGCTTCAAGCATCTTGCATTCTAATGAGAAATCAAAGCATTGAAAGGTGTTCTCTTCACCTCTTACTCCTCATAGCTTGTGGAGTTTCTCTGTCTTTTGTCCAGTCTTCTCTTCAATGCAAGGTTATTTCTATGCAAATGCTTTAAATAAAAGCTGTGAGGAATATGTTCTTTCTATAAAACTTATACTCCTAATGGTAAAGATCTCATTTATAATCCATGTCACTGAAGCAGTTGTTATTATGGAGATACTAATGCTGCACTACAAGGAGAAGGAACATGGGAAAGTGCTAAGAGTCCACTAACTCTAGGTCAGAAACACTTTTAGCAGATAAAATAGAAGTGCATTTCCTTTAAAAGATAGATGTAGTGTGACAGGTGATTTTTTTTTTTACTAATAGAGTTGTGGTAAGAATCAGCAATTAGACAGATGTCCTCGAAGGAAATTTAGTCTCTAAGCATCTTTATTTACTAGAGTATTTCTTGTACAGTGCAATGTTTAATGCAGGGAAAAATGAGCACCTGCAGGGAGCCTAATTTGATTTGATCTGTATCACAAGTGTTGACCCTCTGACTTCATTTCAGGCGTTAGAAAGATGAGAGTGTAATAGGAACCTTCAATATGAAATGTACATATACATACAGTGTAATACACATACTCTAAAGCCTAAAATTGCTCCTGCCATGACAAAAATTCATTTTTTCATCTTGCGCTGCATCTCTGATTCCTCTCCAGTTGCTGCTTATGGGGTGTCACATAGGTTACAGCAAAAGCCTGAGTTTCTTAACTCCTAAAGTCCTTTATATCCTCCTTTACTTATGGAGGGAAAACCACAAGGTTTGCTTCTGTACTCGACTATTAAGAGAACTAGAACAAATCAGTTTTCAGGACTGAAAAGGGTGGTGTATTGTGTATGGATTTTGACTTGAGAAAATTCCAGGTGACCGAAAAATCTAGTATCAAATTAATATGCTCAGAGGAATCACATGCCAAAACAGTCTGCAAATACTTTTGTTGAACAAACTCACACTGAACCTGTTCATCTCTGTGGCAAAGGATATATTTTCTTTTTTTTTTTTTTTTTTTAATGAATTGCTGAATGTTTTCTCTAGCAATAGCCAGTTTATTTGCCAGGAGTGTGTTGCACCATTCTAGAACAGCAGCTATGTTCATGCTGTCCCATGTGCCTCTAGAGCTGACTGCTCCACACATTGCACTTTACTGTGGGCTTAGGCTGTCCAACTGGCAGATTATATCTCCAGTACTAATAACAGTTTTGTACTTAATGCAACATGTAATCCACATTGTCTCTCGTGGAAAATGCAGTCTCCAAGACTATTATATTCTGTTAAATTTCTGAACTACTGAAAATTAGGCATAATTGCCTTGCTGGTGAAACGTGTGTTTTCTTTCTACTCTTGTTGTATGCCCTTGTTTTTACTGGGCTCTTGAAGGCTCTTGATGATGACAGAGTTGGAGACACACTGCTCCCAGCATCATTCTGATTCTCTTTTCCTGATTTGTCCTGGTCAACAGACTTTATCCTGACCCCATGCCAACCAAAAGCAGATCATCAAAGATAGTGTGACTGTGTCCACTGAAATTTGGAAGTTCAGATTTTACACTGTTGGCTTCTGCTTTGAACAGGTTGCTGTAAGGCTAGAAATGGTTTGACTGAAACCAGTTGGTGGATCTGAAAGTGAACTTGGGTGTTTGGGTGAATTGTGTGGCACACGTTAGGTGGCAGGCAATTGTTTTGGCATTGGAATAGTTTGCATACATGTTCTTTCTCCGACTTTCCAGCTCAGGACTTGATTTTTGCTTGCTTTCATGGGTTCTGATAAACAATGGCTGAAGCCCAGCTGTCTGTGCTACACTGGTGCTCCTGAAAGGAAGTTTTTTGTAATCTGAAACAAAAATATGAAATAACTACTCAGTGTCTTTTTGTGCAATGCAAAGCTTGTTAAGGGATTTCTGTGTGTTCAGATAAATTTATCCACGGAGAAATGAACACGAGTTTCTATTAGCATTTAATGTTCTGCAGTATTTTTCTGTGGTTAACCATTTGTGAGTTTCAAAGTGACAGGGATGGGCATGATGACTAAATTGTGCATAGGGGTGATCTTTCATCATTTATATGAAAAAGTTACCACCGCTTCTTCTTCCTGACTGAAAAGATAACAAGGAATCAAAAATTGTGTAGCACAAAATGTAGTAGATAGGCCTAAAATATTTCCTAAATTTATTATCACAAAAATTCTCCTGGCTGCCAGGGCACTGCTGCCTCATATCCCACTTTCTATAAACCAGAACCCCCCAGTCACTTTCCCCAGGGCTGCTTTCCAGCCTCTCATTCCCCAGGTGAAGAATCCAGTGCTTGTCCTTGCTAACCTTCATACCGTTGGTGATTGCCCAGTCCTCTAATTTATCAGGGTCTCTCTGCAGAGCCCATCTGCCTCCAAGGAAGTCGAAAACTCCTCCCAATTTTTTATCAGCTCCAAACTTAGTATGTCTTGAAGTCCAGTGTCCAAGTCATTCAGGATGTTGCAGAGCACTGGGGCAAGGATGGTGTTCTGGGGAACCCCATTAGGGGCAGGTAATATGGTGTTTGTAGAATGTTATATCATATTTTGGTGCTCAACTCTGAGCAAATGTCAGGGAGATGTTTTCAAAAGGAGCAAATCAAAGGCAGCCAATTGCTCAGCTGAGGGAAAACGCCGTGGAAGCTTACAATGAAAAAGCAACAGTAAGCAGAAGTCTGCATGTAAATTGTGTATGGTCCAAAAAAGGCTGAAATTGCCATAGATGAAGTCTTATGTGAGGAATTTACAAGGCCCAAGGTAGAGTCTTACGTTTTTAAGTGTCTCTGAAAAGGAAGATCAAAAGCCCAAAATTGTTCACTAAATGTTTGCCAAAAAAAAAAAAAAAAACCTCTACAAACTACTATAAAGGCACCTAGATGTCTGTATCAATTGGATTTTTCTCTATGGAGACTGGAAAAGACTGTTGTAGGGAGTGGCGATTAGAGAATTTTCTCTTAAAAAGCACACAGCATTGACTTGTTTTTGTCCTTTTTGAACTAGACATATAACTCCATGTAATTTAATTTGGCTTCCACAGAAATCAATTGTGAATTGTCTCACTCTTTCTCAGTCAGTACTAAAGCATTTTAATGGTTCAGGATTGATCTAATGAGGCCTGGAATAACTTGTATCAAAGTGGTTCGGTAAAGACTAATTTAATTTTTCTGACTAATGTTGTCAGGATTTTAACCTATTGGGAATAATCCTCAAAGCTGAATGGGTGCACTGAGTGGAGATGAGATGGCCTAATAAAGTCTTTACTGGCTGTAGGTGGTGTGATGTTCCTTCACTTCCAGATAGAACTCCATGCATCTAAGTTTTTTTGGAACTTTGTGTCCATGGTACTGGTGTGAGTATTCAACTTCATAAAGAAAGCAGCATTGATAATAGAATTAAAAAATCTCACTTATTAGAGTGTTGAAATTATAGTTTGAATTTCAGCTGAAGATAAAGTTTGTGTAGTGCCACTCTACTTTCATTTTTAAGTCAGCACTTTATGACTCGTGATAGATTTTTGCTTTGTGGAAGATCCCGACAGCTAGATGTATTTTAATGGATCTGTTTTCCTTTGCTATGCACAGTTATATTAGTAACTAACTGCTTGGCTTAAAATATTTTTATCCCACCCAGAGGGAATGGAAAAAAGCTGGAAAATAAAAGCAAACATTTTGTTCTAATACTAATGCATAGTTTTCTTTAGAGTTTATAAAAACCCTGGAACTTAAACTCTTTCCTGCGTAATGCTGTGAATTATTTATATGAGTTAAGTTTACATGATGCAGCTTAATAGCAAGGTGGAATTTTCAACGTGAAGCTTTTTTTTTTTTGTTTAATTGGGATGCTTTGGGTGTTTTATTGCATTAGCCTAACTCTTCGGTTTTGAGAGATTTTGCATATCTCTAAAAAGCTTTTTCAGGAGACTGCAAGTGAGCTCACTTTTCAAAATGCTTGGGGTGAATACAGTTGAAATTAATTAGAATGTAAAATTGATCCAAAACTTCTCATGTTTCCTATGTAATAGACATGTGTGTAGGAAAAGGCAGATATGGAAGCCCTTTTCTGTGGAAACGTTTTTACTCTGTTTAAACTAAAACACTTTGATAAACTATTCATAGATTAAAGGTCTCCTGCTCATGTGCATTTTTAATCTGGCCCTAAGGGATATGTATGAAGTTTTAATAGTGTCTGAAAGAAATATATTTATAGTATTTCAGTCATCCCTAGCTACTTATTTTGTATCACTTAATGCTCTACAGTCTGATAAATTCTAAATTGATCAGCCATTTCTGAAACTTCTGTTTTTTTTAAAACAGTGTCTTTGTACAAATAGTATATTGTTAGATTACTGGGGAGCTCAGGACTATGTTGGGGTGCTTTTCCAAAGAAAGAAACTAATTTCATAATTCTTCCAGTTTATTTGTTGTTGTTACTGTAGTGCCAGGAGAAGAGAATTTACTAATTGTTGCATATCCTATTCACCTATTGATTCTGTAAGTTTTACAGAAACTTAGAAAATATTTTATTTCTTAGAAATGTTAGACTGATCTTTCTTGTTGCTTTAAAAAGAGAAGTAAGGATGTTGGCTGCATTAATATATTGAGGCTGTTTGCTAGAATCAATTTTTGGGTAATAAAAGTGCTGGATTAAGTTGCTATGTAAGAAGCAATGGAAGTGCTGATTCTACTTGTATAAGTATTTTTGCAGGGGAAAGATACAACAGATGTGTTCAAGAGGATGTTGGGAAACAGCCAGTGCATTAACATAGCACCCAGCTTCTTCTTTTGCCTTGCCATGTGGAAATAAATGTGGCAATAATTGCAGTTATTTTTGCTATTTAACACCAATCTCCTGGAGTAAGCGTGCCAGTGACTTTCTATAATTTATCATGACTAGTCAGGAACCATTAGATGAGAAACGTTGTTTGAATAATGTTTTTTGGATTTTACTTAGACCAAATCTGGGTATTACATTTCTGGAATATGATAGAGGACCTCCAGTAGTGCTCTTACATGCACGTAAACCACCATCAGGCAAAAAGAAATATGAAAATAATCAAATATTAGAGCATTTGCAGAAGAGTCAGGGAAAGTATATAAAATACTTGGACAATTTCCTGTTTTGTTAATGAATAAGAAACAACCTTCATTACTTTAAGATATGCTGTATATCGAGATTAAACCTTCCCATGCAGACAATCGGGTGCAGCGTGCAGTAAATCGGTTGTAAAAGTTATAAGTCATCAGATTTAAGGGCTGGTATCCATTACAGTGAAATTAGTCTCTCTTTTCCTTTTTTTGTCCCCTTTAAGGAAATTTCTGAATCAAACTGAAGTGGCTGCTCCCAGACATTCAGAAAGCAGGAATTAAAAAATAGCATATGATAGCTGTGTTGACTTCAAAGTACATGAAGTCCTTGGAAAAATTTCTTCTTGCCTAACTCCCTCTTGAGCTGTTGGCACCAGCTGTGTGGGATGCAAGTTGAAAAACTCTACTGGGAGATAACTACTCAATGCTGACTGAATTTTTTTGTTTCTTTGTGTTGCTCTTAGTTCTATCATTTTTAATCTGTACTGGAATATATGGAATCATGGAATGAGAAGAGTTGCAAGGGATTTTAAAAGGTTCTAAGTGTGACAAGGTTTTTTTTAATAGATCTGTTCTGCGCTGGACACTACTACTATGTATTTTAGAAATATGCATTATTTGAGTGCATGTGCGGAAAAACTCTATTAAATTGAAAAAGAGCATAACTTTTTGGCCCTAGCTGCAAACTCTCTATCTCTAGGTAGACTCCCATGCTTACCAAACCCCCATGCTTTGTTCCCCTTTGCTTTTGGTAGGAAGGAGGTAGGGGGTGAGTGGAGAAATGGTGTCTTAAGGGCTTTTTTTTACTTCTCTTTCTCCTCCTCTTTTTCTGTAATAATAAATTTCACTTTGTAATTTAAGAGGAGCCTCTTCTGTCCTTGCAGCATCTCCCAGTCCTTATCTCAACTCATGAGCCCTGTGTGTATTCACTTTTTTTCTTCTCCTCTGCCCAGCTGTGGCAGAGGAGAGTTAACGAGTAGATGCCTTGGGTACCTTGGTGTTTGGCCAGAGTCCAAACCGTGACACCTTCCAAAACTGTCCTCTCCAGATGAAACCATGGATCTGGCAGACTTCAGAAATTCTGGATCCTACCATCTGCCACAGCTTGTAGAGTTAGAAGAGTTTGTCCCCTGCTCTGTCTTATTTTGAAACACTGACGCGCTTACGGGATAATTTGCATAAAGTGACATCCGTGTTCAAAACCTGGTAACTATGAGCCAGATGCTTTTCAAAATTATTTACATATCTGCTGAATAATTTTGGCTAGGGAAATTCTGTACAACCCACTTGTAAATAACTCGTGACAGTATTTCTCATTGCAAATTTGAGCTACCTGGGTTAGAAAGAAGGAAAATCACATGTTGTTCCTCCTTGGTAGGATGATGCATAACTCTTTGCAACAGTAAACAAGAGGTGCTGTTGCTTTTTTGCCACCATTTTAAGACTGTTGCTTGCAAATGTGTGCAGAATCTCTGACTTGTCGGTGGTGAATTCATGATTCCACATCCCTGCCTTCAAAACTTTAATGATACCAATATTAATAATTCATCTTGTGAAGGAACACTGAAATAGCTATGGAAACGCTTTTTGCAATATGCTGCCTTTGTAATTTTATTATCACTCTAAATACCCACATTATTTCTGAGTAAATATAATTAGAAGTATGTAATGGAGTCTTGTTAGGAAAAAAAGCCTGCTGCTTCTTTTTCCCCTCTATTCTACATTGTCAGGTTCTCTCTCTTCTTACCCTTCACTATTTCCTCTTGCATGAGCAAGAAAGATTTGGCAAATCTTTGCCTTTGAGGCTGACTTGCACAAGAATCTTCAGTGTCTTTCTTCAGAGTTCAAAGATGACCTGCTGGACCATCAAAAGCCATCAAAACATGCCTGCAGGTGAGCAGCGCTTTACAATCCGAGCAGGAATTATTTAGTAATTCAGATTTTCTGTGCACCTTTACTTGGCTTGTGTGCAGCCCACTTTTAGAACAGGAAATGGTGAAGACACTGGGCTCACATGTCTTTAAAATATCAATTTATGGTGTCAAGGGGGCAAGTTCTAATGGTCAGCATTAGAACCATTAAACGGTGTTAAACCACATTCTATGCTGCTTCTGTCTTAAGATAGTAAAACTCCCTGTGAGGTGTGTGTGAATTCCTATTAGGTTGGGTAAGTATTTCAAATCAACCATTGTATTTCAAACCTCTTTGATGCAGTAAGAACATAAAATCTGTTACGTATGTTAACACAGGCAGGGATTTCAGCAGGTGAGGTGAGAGAATAATGCACAGAGCATCTTGTTCCAGTCCTCGCATCTCAAGGCTTGTAAAGGCATCTGCTAAATGCTGGATGGAGATAGGAATGCCTTGGAAATGCTCTTTTCTTTGTTTTCGAGACATCATCATGCTAAATTTCCTGGAGACATGTTCTGTTTGTCCTGATAGCAGAATTTCAAAGAATGATTGACTGATTCTGTTATTAAAGACTATGCCCAAGAGGAAAATGCTGCTCAGTCTTTTGTCTGTTGGATTTTTTTCATCGCCTTCTATGTGTTTTTGTTAATGTAACTGCTCATATTAATTACAAACAGTAGCTTTATTTCAAATAATGCATTTTTGAAGGTTCAGCAACAATGTGTGTTTGTAATGCAGTACAAGTGTAAGATCCTAAATACATGATTTAGTTTCTTTCTGCCATTAGGCTGTGACCTGGGCTGTGTTAGTAAGAGTGAAGCTGACACCTTTCCCACCATTACCGTCCATTCAGGGCTTGCAAGGCATGGAGTACAGTATGCAGTTTGGGGCTGGGGAGTGGGATTGAGCCAGGACAGTCCCTCTGCCAAGGCTGAGAGAGCTTGGGTTCTTCAGCCAGGAGAAGAGGAACTCAGGGATATCTTTTTGCAGCCTTTCAGTATCTAAGGGAAGGCTGAAATGTGGGCACAGATATTTTAATATGGCATGCTGCGATTGGACAAGGGCTGAAGTTTTTAAACTGGAAGAGGTCAATTCAGACTAGATATAAAGAAGAAATTTTGCACAATGAGGGTAGTGAAACACAGGAACAAGGCAATGCCCTGTCCCTGGAAACGTTCAAGGCCAGGTTGGATGGGGCTCTGAGCAACTTGGTCTAGTCAAGGACATCCCTGCTCATTGAAGGGATGTTGGACTCACCAAACCAAAACACTCTAGGATAAGAGATGGGTTTGTGACTCTATCATTCTACAAACTGCTCTGAAGTATTTTAGCTCCAAATCTCACCAACTGGTCTGAAACGTTTTAGCTCTAAAGCTTAAGTACAATCCAAAACTCTGCTAACAAGGTTTGATGCCTTTCTTTCTTGGATGGCATGAAGCAGGGTAGCTGATAGTATTTTCCAGCTGAACATTATCCTGAACATGGGGCATCTTGGAGTGCTTCAAGGGATAGGAGAACTGTCAGAATCATGCTAAGTGTGCACTTTTGTCTGTTAAACTCAATGCTTTGGGGAATTTAATCAGCTGAGTTGGGTCAGACAAGGCCTCATGGCTGATCCAAAGCATTTGGAAGAAGTGACAAACCCACTGCAAGTCTTTTTTGTGTTTTTTTTTTTCCTGCCATTCTTTTCCATTTACCCAATTAATTGGGGTCACTGTTTTGAAAGCAGGCTTGTTTTATTAGAATGAATTTATAATACACATTCTTGTTGCTATGTTTAAAAGATACTGATTTACAGTAATGGAAGGATCATCTGATTCTAAGCCTGGATATCTCAAAAATAGATGTGGATGACTGACTCTATTGCGGCAATATAATGTTAAAATATATGAGTTGAAGAAAGGACAAATAATGTAAAGTGTTGACTGCATCTTGTAAAACTGTCTTGGTTAAATTCCGATGCCTTTTTCAGTGTAAGCTTAGTTTAGCTTAATGTTCTGTGCTTTGAAAAGCAAAGCTGTTCAAGATCAGTAACTAAATAGCACATCCTGATGTGCTGGATCTGCCAGGGAGTAGTAAACATGGCAAAAACATTCACCAGCAGTCTTGCAAAAGAAGTTTTGCAAATTAGATGTACAGTCAACTTCTGAAGTCTCCCAGAAAGAGTATCCATGACATAAATAACCTTACTATTTTGCCAACAGCTATGTCTGGAAGATAGACTTTGGAACTTTGAAGAGGATCAATTTTACTTTGATTACTGGCTTAAAAAGGAAACCAAACTAAATCAGAAAGAAACTGAAATATTGTATCAAATTGCATGGAGCAAAATAAGTATATAAAGGAGAGTTTTGGAATATTCCAATTCTTTCAAATCCTCATTAAAGTGTTTGGTAGCTGCTTTGAAAATTCTGTGGCTAGCAAAGGAGACATAGCCATTAAACTCCAAAAAAAAGCTGTGTTATTTCAAGTCCTGTTTCTATAAATAGCAAACCCAGAGTGCAGCTGAAAGGGTTAGCACTTAAATGATTCATAAAATGTTAGTACATGTACCTTGAGTTGTACTTTTTCAAGAGTGCTGTATACACTATTAATTATGCAGATGGAGTAGAAATGGTTTGTAAGGCAATATATGTCTGCTGATTAGTTACTAAAATAAACCTCAACTGTTTGGGGAGAAATACTGTCTAATAATGAGCTATAACTTTTAGAACATAAATATTAATTTCTTACTATTGTATTTTTGGGTTTTTTTAGCTCAAGATTTTGTCTGCTAAATGCATGGTATCTGTAGAGGCTCAAAGGAAATTCAAGAGCCTATGGAAAACTACTCAGTCAATGAGAGGTAAATTAGAACAATGTTTTGGAAAAAAGGCTATGTTTGGTGGAGAGAGAAGTGTCCTGGGAGAGACTGGAACTAAGTTTGTTTTAAATTTTTTTGTGCATACCATCTGCTGAAGCACAAAAATTTTCCTGTGCCTGATTTTGAAAAACACTTTTTTAGCTTCCCCAGCTCCTGCTCTTAATAGGCAGCAGTGTACATTATCAGAGATGGGACTGTTACATTAATATCCTGTGGCAGTGTGTGGATTTAAAAGATGGAGTGCATTGTTAACTGCTTAGAAGTTTCCCTCAAAGGACAAATTTTGCTTCAAGTTATTGTACCAGTTGTAAGGAAGTTAGGTGAAAGTTAAGAACTAGCAAGGAGAGTAAATTTTCTACCTACACTCCAGCAGCTTTCATGCTTTTTTTATTATTTATACCCCATGAATATTCCAATGGAAGTAAACTCTGCTTATGAGCATCTGGGTGGG
Organism: Grantiella picta; assembly: GCA_013397955.1. Taxonomy (NCBI): domain Eukaryota; kingdom Metazoa; phylum Chordata; class Aves; order Passeriformes; family Meliphagidae; genus Grantiella; species Grantiella picta. Next base: position 1,072,109 of record VZRM01007522.1, on the reverse strand, counting down.
AAAGGGAGATGTTAGCGATAACATTATTTTATACACTGTCTCATGATTAGAACTACTCAAAGGACAGCGTTTCCACCTAGAATAGGTTTCAATAAAAATTTAAACCCAAGCCAAATAATAAGTAAAAACTAACACAGACATCATAATCAGATGGCAAATAAATCCTGACATCTTTTTTTTTGTAAAAAAAGAACATAAAGGAGCTTGAAAATGTGATCAGGGTGTCTGGTCTAACATTTTTCAACAGTACTGTTGACACAGTTTCCATCAGGAGTGTTTGTTTACTGTGGAAATGCTGTACAAAAATAAATCCTCAGAAAGAACAGATATTTTTGCTGGGTATGCTGCAAGTGCACTTCAGCAGTGCTGGTATTTAACTCGGGACAGACACAGTTTATCTGCTGAGCCCCTTCTCCCTTTCTGGGTCAGAGCCCAGGTGCTGATGCGCGGCCAAGCGATGCCTGTGGCGTGCGACACTTGCTCATCAAAGGAGGATGAGCTGCTGGAAATGTCACCCCCCGAGGTGGCAAAGGAAAAGGGAAGCCCAGGGGCAGCTGAGCCCTTCCTGCTGTGAGGTACGGCGGGGGCATTTCAAGTCAGGGTATTTGGGACTTTTAGAAGTGCTGAATGATACAGTCTATGTGAGCAAAATATCAGTTGTTCTCTATATCCCATTTTTGCAATGGTTGTAAGGGCTAGAACTGTTGTGACTAATGCCACATAAAATGAAACCATTTGCAGTTTTAAAAATCTTATGCCCTTAAACCCATGTTTGAGACTTGACTTGTGCACAGCATTGTTTCCAGTCCTGCAAGAGAATATGGTTGGACTGAAAATAGTGCTCCAGGGTCCTGAATTACAAACCTTTGTTTGCTTTAAAGTAAAGGATTTCATCAGATAAAGCCCAAAGGTCCCTTTCAACCTTAAAATTATTCTCTGGTTTTTGCTGTTGGTTGGATATGTTAACTGGAAGAAATGCTGACTGCAATAATCTGTAGCATTTCAGGGACTTCTTATATGCTTTCTTAGAGGCATTTAACATCTATCAGTGAGCACAAATTACTTACCAGCGCCTTTTATCCACTAATGCAAAGCATTTCTTTGAGAATTCTAAAGCCAGTTCAAAATAAATTCAGACCAGTTCTGCCATGGATCATCATCTCAGATCATTAGCTTGCCTAATTATGGGCTTCATGCAGAACTCTGCAGCTCTCTCTGATGCTTTTCCACTACCTGTGAGCATCCAGAAGTTACTCATGAATGATCATCCATCCATCAGCCAGGCAGATTTGGAAAAGGGCTTTTTGAAAATGACCATGTCCTTTGTTTAGGGACAGAAAGAAGCATATGGCTTTTTGCATCATTCTGCACTGCATTGTTTTAATTTCTCTGTCAGATGAGTCCAGGAGGGCTGTTGTGAGCAGCTGTGTTGTGCAAGATAGGCCCCTTATTAAGCTGCTCTGCGATGCAGAGGCACTGCTTGGTGAGAGTTGCTGGTATGGAACGTGCTGTGCAGCTGAGCCTTTGCTTTGTCCAGTGCCTCATCCCAATGGCCCTGTGAGCAAGGCTGCTGTGCCCAACCCCCAGGAAATCCTCCAGTAGGAATGTCTGGCCATGTTTTCCAGAGCTGGGGCTACTATGTGGTGCTGCAGTGGAGCAAAGTCATCTGTAATGTTTGCACAGTGCTGCCAGTAAGATTCCTTGGTGGGAGAAGGAGAAATAACCAACAGAGAGGAGAACAGGTAATCCTCTGCTCATCTGTCATTTAGCTTTGCAAAGCATGCTAAAACTTAAATATCTTTAAGGGGCGCTGTGAAAATAGATAATGCTATAGAATGCTTTCTTCAGATGAAGTGAAAGAAATACTACACATTAGAAGTCTCTTGGCATCCCCAGGGTTAGCAAATGCTCCTTTCTGTGTTTATGGTCACACAAAGACTTTTATGTTTTAGGGGGTTGTCAAGTTATGCTTCACTCTTTGGGAGGCTGATATTCAAAAGCAGGAAAAAATATTCTAAGCTGCACCACGGTTTTATACTGGATAAGTAGTTTAGTGCTACAGGCAAGAAAGAATACAGACAAAATAACTTAGGTTTTAATGGTTAGTTATTTCGTGTCACTTCTGCCAGGCTATGCTAAGAGCCAAGGAAAACTATTCAAATAAAAACTTTGGGAAGCAGCTCCTATTTTGGAGAAAGAGAAGTCTAATTGGTACCTGACATTGTTCCAAAGGGAAGAAAGAAAGAAATTGGCCCTGGTGAAACGCTGATTGCATGGATCCTCCCTGAGCGGCATGTGGGGTGTGCATCTCTTCATAAAGGTTATTCAGGTGCATATGAAAGTAGAATATTTTCATATTGCAGTGATTCTAGAAAGAGAAAGAAAGAATTTCTGAAATAAGTTTATCATTATGCAATGACTTCTTTCTGGTTGTGAAATCCCCATGCGTTACATTATAAAAAGCAGCTGAACATGCCCCATCCTCAGCAGAACTGTTGCTGGAGGTTTGGAGGTCAAAATGACCCTTCAGTGTGTTTCCCATCCTGCACATCATGGAGCTGGGGCTGTGGGAGCCTTGTGTTTGTGCCACAGCTCGTATTTCTCTGTGTTATAACTACTTGCCCTGTCCTTAGTTAAATGGCAGTGGCTCCTCCTCCTCTGTCTCAGCCAGCTCCTTCCCAGGATGCATTGCCTGCCTTAAATCCCAGACATAGTAGATTTCTGTATCCCTACCCTGAATTCTCTCAGTTGCATATTTGCTCTAGAAGAAAGATGGTGGCTGTTTGGGTGGGCTTTTTTTTTTTGGTTTTTTTTTGGGGGGGGGGTTGGGTTTTTTTGTGTGTGATTTTTAAATGCTGCAGCTGAAATTACTCCTGTTATAAGCAGTCAATAACAGTCATGTCAGTGTTATAGTTGGAGATATTCCTTCGGGAGGGAGGTCTTCCATGAGCTGTGCTGTTTGCACAGCTGGACACTTACTCTTAGTGCTGGAATTTGCCGTCACCTGGTAGGGAACACCTGGCAGTGGAACAACTAATACCTAAGGCAGTTCATAACTAGAAACTGCTTCTCAAATCCTGTGAATGGACATTAAGTGGTATTGTAGAAGATAATGCAATGATTTAAATTTGAGCTTGTATATACTCCTTCTATCTTTTTTATTGTGCTGTTCACCTTGCAAGACCTTCTTCCTCTTGTCACTTTTTTGTTGTCTAGAGCAGCTTCAGTCTTTGCAGTAGCAGCAGATCCTATTCCTCCAGCTCAAAGGGAATCTTTATTATATTTTCAGGTGTTCGTGAAGTGATTAGAAAGCTTTACAGGGAGCTTTTTCAGTCCTTTCAGCTCTGTTTTATCTGAGCACTCGGTCAGGACCATGTTGTGTGTGTTTGGAGGATGCAATAATGTACACAGTAAATAGCGTATTTTGAGAGAATTAAAAAGTCAGCTGGCAGCAGTAACAATGAGCCCCAACTGAAGGTTAAAAGCCTCTTCAAAACATGATACTTAATGGAGTTTGAACGTAAAGAGAAAAAAAGGAGTGTGAGTTTCCTCTTATTAATCATGAAGCTTCAAGGAAGCTTTTTGTATTAATAACCACTTCATTGGTTTTGCTGCAGAACAGGTGGTAACACAGAAATCCACATTAGAAATTATGTCTGGTTGCAAGTGTGCCAAGATTGTTTGCACAGTGGGGAAATTGTGTCAAGATACTGCAAGATAATTTGTCTTAATCCTAATAAACTTATAGATGAAACTTACAGGATGGTAATTGCTCACCTGCAAGTAATTGTTGTAGAAAAATAGCTACAGTATGTAGAACATATTTTTCTCTACATTATGCTTCTTCATTGTCTAACCCAACACTTTGTTAGTCAGTTAATCAGCCTAAAAATCAATGCATGATCTTAATCAATATTGGTAAACAGATGTAATTTGTTGGTTAGTGTACAAGACATGACCCCTTGGGAGTACTGTGAATAATTATTCATGGATTAAAAATTGTCTTCTTAACGTGAATTGTTTTAATCTTTTTGGCAGAATATTCAAGTAAAAGCTTTTCTCTCGGTTCAAAGGGCTTTTAAAAGTATACTGCAGCCTGAAAGGAGAGACAAAACCAGAATCATGGTGTGGATCCTGGGGACAGAAATTACTGCAGAAAGTCCTGAAATAGGCCTTGTTTCTAAGTAAGATATTGATCCCATATCCTAAAATACTCCTCATTATGTTAGCTTGGCATTGCATGTTTTCATTTTCTGAAGCCCTTGATACTAAAGCATTTATTTAACGTAAACATTTAACATATATTATTAAATACTTGTATTTTATAATTTAATATTTAATATTTTTATGACCAGCAGTGTAATGTCAGTAGTATTTAACAGTGACAATTTAATGATGGTAACACAATATGGTATGGATGGTTTGCCTTATCCCATTGTGATATAATCTGAAAGGTCTGTGTCAGTCTTTGAAGGATGAAGAAACTAGGGATGATGTCTGTAGAATAAAGGAATTATTAGCAGTTGTTTATCTTCATAAGTGGATTAGAGAAAGCAGTTTTAATGGGGCTTTTATTTTAAGGAAGTTTCATTTTGTGGTGTGTGAGGATCATTAAAATTCACACTCTTTCAGTGGCTGTTGGGGTAGACTTAATATGTTTGACTGTGGAGCTGTAAGTAGCATGGAATCTCTGAAGAATTCTCTTTTTTCTTTCTGATGTGTCAGATCCACTGTGTAAAGCAAAGCCTGAGGTTATACTTGTAAGGGCTTTTCTTTGGTGGGAGGGGAGTAGGCTCCCTGGCAAGCTCTGGCTTTGGGTCACACTGGAAGAGTCTCATTCTCCCCAGCACATTTGGATAGTAGTGGCAGGATGAACATTTCACTTTACTTTTAGGGTTTCCTGTTTTATAAAATGTAACAATGGTTTCTAACTTTTTGGCAAGTGTTCACAGTGCCCAAGGTGGATCTGCTTTGCTCTGTTTAAAGTCAAAAATAGCCAAATGGCATTTTGGGTCCTGTAGCTAGTGATATCTTGGTACCTCTAGCTTAGTGTGGGTGACATTTTAAAGGATTACATAGTGAACAGCCAGATGATGAACTGAAAGGGTTGGATTCTTAGGTATTATTTGCCATGAAAGAGGGGAAAAAGGCAAACTGACAAGTGCAGTTGTGTTGAGACCCCAAGTGGGATATTTAAAAGCAGATCTCTGATCAGCCATGCATGCATTTAACTATGATTTTTATTTTGTTTTCTTTCAATACTTCAGCCTTTCATATATAGAGATATATGTCACAACACAGTGATTAACAGCTGAGTTGTTGAAGCTATGGTGAGGATTAGGAGTGATTTTGTTCTCAGTGTTGACAAATAACATCTCTTCAGAATGGAAGTGCTGATTTGATTGATATTGAAGGTAATTTCTGAAGATATTAATTGACATCCATAAATTTATAATTTAATATGCACCTTAAGTCATCCAAAGAGGTTCTCTCTGTACTTTAGATATAGGCATAAGTCACTGCAATCTCAAATTTATGTTGCCTTTAAAGACACTTCAGAGGCTTAGTATTGAATTTTGGCTTTATTGTAGCTGGAAACACTTTTCACATGACTGTACACTGAAATTCCATTCTCAGGTTATTTATAAAAGTCTCCATGCCCACTTGACTGGCAGGCTTTCATATATCCGTACAGCCTGGGTTTTGAGGACTGGTAGACAAGCATTCTTCCTTTTAGTTGCTCCTTATTCTTCCAGCCTCCTGTGATTCTCTTTTGTCCTGTGAGAAGCTAATGAGTCACCTCTCATCATTTAGCTACTTAGATTTTCAAGTCACAGAGGAGTTTTCAAGGCCTCACATTCCCCAAAAGAATATCAAATACAACTGCAGATTACTCTCATGGTACTGTAAAATTTTTGGCTCGGTAAGAGTGAAGGGCCTTGAAATAGGGCCTTTTTTGATGTCAAAAACTGTAATCTCTCTTCTCCAGACACTGATGATCTTCAGGGGATCTCTGTTTCACATCTACAGTCTCTCAGGAGTCGTTTTAGAGAGAGAAGAATGATAGAAAAGTGACGGCATAACTGATAAAAGGGTCAGGCTGCATCACAGAAAGCAAAAAGGAATTAGACTGGAGAGAAAATCAGTAGATTTAAAGATGAAAAGATAAATTCCATGAGAAAGGAGATAAGGGAGGCATCTGGGAGAAGAGTAAATACAGAGATGTGGTATTAACATGATAATGAAGAGAATATAAAACAGAAATCAAATTAAATCAAGCAGAATATGTTTAAAGAAATCACCTGAACCTGGTAAAAGAGAACTAAAGAAAGGTGGTACTATTAGGCATCAAAAAGAGCTGTGGGGACCAGCTTTAAAATAAGGGAACTAATTAAAAGAACAGCCTGTGATGTGTATAACACTCTGAAAAGTGGAAAATGGTTGTCTTGCAGCTCAGTCTGCATGTTCTCTTGAACTGGTGGTCTCATTTCTTATAGTTTCCTGCAAGCTCTATGATTAATGCTCACATGTTTGCCATTCACTCCAACAAGGATGACCTCTGTTGTTCCATATTGCATATGTTCTTATGAGTTCTGTTGTAGCTGCAGTTTTTCCCCTTGTCAGTTTGTTCTTTTTGCCTTCTAAATATAGCTTTTATTCCTTTGAACATGCATTATTGGCCTCACACACTGTCAATAGTAAGAAATAGATTGGTGCAGAAAGAAACCATCGAGACTTATGAAACCACTAATGTTTTCTCAGGGTAATTGTGAGAGAGAGAGTGAGCAAAATACAGTGTCTAGACTTAAAGGAATGCTGCTAGGAATCCATTTTTTTATTTGTATTCTGAACAGCCCCACAGTAAATGTTCCCAGCTTCAGATAAATTGGACTTTTATTTTTTTCTGTATTGAGCCACTGACTCCTTGCTGCTGCACATTTTTTTTTTTTTGTTATTAAATAGGAAAAGTAAATTATATTTCTTTGAATTTAATCAATTCATATGAAATGTTAACCAATTAAATATATTTGCACTTGGTCACTAGTAGTCTTTTTATAGATGGCCCCCAGGGTTTATTTATTAACTAAATATTGGTTAGCATTTACAACTGCTGCTGGCATAGGCAAACCTCTGAAGTGTGTGCAGTTAATGCCTCAGACTTTCTCTTTTGCTGTGCCAGGCTACTTGAGAACACAAACCAGTGTGGAGAACTTTATCGCAGGGTGCAGTCTGTGGTAGAGGCATATTTGCTTAATTTGGGGCTGAATATGCCTTTTCCCAAACCTGTAGATGCAGAGCTGCCATGTGAATGCTCCTGGGCAATCTTTAGAAGCCAGCAGAAGTTATTGAACATCATGAATAATTTGAATATTGACACTGATGGCTCTAGAAGGCAGCTTTGGAATAAGGTAGAGGTTCCTGAAACTAAGTGTTCATACAATTTTAGTCTCTGTTACAATATAAGATATTATATTGGAATGTTATAAAAAGTGTGATTCTCACAGGCCTTATTATGCTCACAGCTATAACTGTTTACTCTGAAATCTGTTCCTTAATTATTGAAATGGAAACAACACTTTAAAAATCTCAATATGGATGTTAAATTCTGTTTCCAAAGACATTTTGGCTTGGGCCAATTTTTTTTGTTTAGAAAGAACAACTCTGCTGGATGTCACTTTGCTGCTTGCTTTGAGTTATGGCTGCCGTCTACAGCAGCGAGGTTTGATAGCAGGTGTTACAATCAGAAGCATCATATTTAGGCTCAGATATCTAGCTCCTGAGAGGCCAATGTGAGCTATGCTTCTCCCCTAGTAAGCATCCATGAACCAGCATGCACTGTAATTAAAGCAAATTTAAAGAGCTGCTTTGTCAGTTCTGATGTTTTGTCTTCATTTTTCCATTTTATGTTTGTGTTGGTATTGTGTACATGTATGAGAATATGTATTTCTTTCTCTGACTTTTGAGGGCAAACTGGAGCGATTTTAGTTTGTACAGTCTGTGACAGAATTTGTCCACTCTTCTCAAAGATAAATTTGAAGAAAAATTGGTCTTTCGGCTACATTCTTAAAAAAAATAGTAAAGAAATTCTTTGGTTAAGAGAACATCCAACTGTTTATGAAATACAGTGTGATATTCTTTCTAGTGATGATTTGGACCTGGGTAGGTCCCTGGATGCCTGATTCAACTAAGCATTTATTTTCCTCCTTGTGATGAAATTACATCAAATGTCAGTGCTTCTCCTGTTCAAGGTTTAGCTCGGCTTGTTTGCAAAGTTGCAGGGGTGAACCTTAAAGTGAAGTAGCATTGAAACACAATTAATTGTCATGGGTGGGGGTGGATAAGGAGCTTTGGAGGCAAAAATCCTTCTGCTGTCCAGAATGCACGTGGTGGATGCAGTCTGAGTTCTTGGTGGTCCATAGGCAATTTTGATCTGGAGAGCTTGGCAGAAGTGAGAGTTCATTTGGTTCACCTTTGCACTCAGCAGCTTTGTAAGGAAATTTCTGATGTTTCACATTTAATTGAGAATGGAAATCTGCACTCTGAGAGCTGAACTGAAAACATGAGTGCTGCTCGGGTATAAAAGCCAGAATGCTTTTATAGTGGCTTCCAGGAAATACCTGAAATATGTGATGTTACCTGAGCCCTTGTCCGGTGATGAAAGTTTTTAGGGTCAAAAAGTTTAAAAACAAAATTTATTTCTTAATAGGCAGGACTTATGTCTGAAAACTAAACTCACGTTGCAGCTCTTGGAGAGCAAGTTCATTCTGCAGCCTTCCTTGCCATCAGTGGGGACTGCAAAGTCCTCTCTCCCTGAACATGTGATGGAGTTTATAAACACTTCCAGTACCTGGGGATTTTTACATCTCCATTGCATTTAAGTGAAAATTGCACATGGATTTACAAGCCACTGAAGTGATGCAGTTTCAATGCATAAATCTCATTTCCTTAAATGATCTGGCTAAGAAATAAATTTGACTATGCCTTAAGAGCAAAAGGTTAAATGGGAAAAAGATTTTCTTTTGTAACAGTTTCATAGAAGGCACCAGCTGAGCCTGATTCATTTAAATGGCAGTAGCAATCATTGTCACTGCAACAAATCCTGTTGCTCAGGTACAGCCTTATTTGTTTAAAACTCTCCAAAAGTTTTTGCTTTAATCAGAAATATAAAAATATTCACTATGTTAATCAATGTGTTATGAAGGCAGCAACAGTGGAATATGCTAAAGAACACTTGGGAAAGGCTGCACTGCTCTGTATTGAGGTATTGGGTTTTAATTCAAGTAATATCACCTTAGTCATTGTTCTATATATTTGGTGATAGTGGTCATTAGGGGCTTAATTTTGGACAGTTTAGGAATTATTTTAGGCATAACAACAAAGACTATTTTGTGAACTTTTATTTTAAATTATTTTAAGAATTCTTTCTAAGACAGTTTTCCCTCTAAGAATGAAATTCAAAATGGAACATTAAAGTAAAATATGGTTTTTCCGATTCTGGTACCCATAGACTGTAACTAAATTAGCTAAACTATCTCTTTTCTATAAAGAATTCCTGGAGATTTCTATTGGGAGTGCTGTATGGCTTGGTAAACCTTAAAATGCTGAATTTATAGAAGGCTGTAAGTGATTCTCCATGAGCCTTCTTTTTTCTGTGATGTTAACAGGCAGCATAATTCCATTGATGAAAGGCCATTATCATAGAAGAAATCTGTCTCTTAACATACCCCCAGCACTGACATGAGAGACACCATTATCTGAGGGCAGCATTTTTCTATTGAGACACGTGAAGGAGCCCAGTTAACTCTGATAACTGGAGACAGGGATCCGGAGGATTTGGGAAACATATTTCAGTACCACTGACAGCGCTGCTTTTAACTCCACCCCGGAGCTGTGAGTGGAGAGCAGAGCTGCGCCACGTGGAAAGTGCCTGAATGGTTTTTCTAGAAGACAAGAGTGCTCTCTTATTAGATTACTGAATCTTTAGAGTTTGAATTGACTTTCAAAGCAAAGACTACTCTTTAAAGTCAGAATATTTGAATGGGCACTTAATATCAAAACTGCTTCTCTCTCATAAACACATCTCTTTGGGCTTTTTAAAAATCCCCTTGGTTTTGCCCATGTGCTCTCAGATTCTCCCTAAAATATTAAGAGCTTTGTATGCATGTCTCTTTTCCCTCTGTGGTGACATTTATGGCCTGAGATTGAGCTTTTAAAGAATACTCCTTTGAAGGACTAAGCCTTGGCACCTTGCCAAGATTTTTTAATTAAAACTCTCTTCATCAGATATCTGTATTTTCTTTGAAAAAATAATAATATGCCAGAACAGTGATTTAAAAACTATATCGGTGGAGTATGCTTTAAATGTATGATTAGTTTGTGTGCACTTGAAATTTAATTTTACACTTTTCTCCTACCCCACGAGTTCCCTGCTGTGGCTTAATTGTTACTGGCAGTAAAAATCTGCAATAATCTCCGAGACATCTGGTTCCCTCAGTTTTATTAACGTCAAGCAGATAGGAGCAGATACACTACAGCATACCTATGCCTCAAATACTTGCAATCTTCAAAAATATTAGTTATGTCTTATAAAAATGGTTCAGCCTTTTTTCCTCAAATTGTTTTGCTATCTTAATGTTTGGGTAAAAAACATTTAAAACTTTTTTTCTGGTATGAGCTGTGAAAATAACCTGATATTAAAATCACGTGGAGTTGGAGAGGTAAAGAGGGAGAAGCTAAAGGTCCAGAAGGAGTCTGATTGTTGATCTTTTTATAAGACAGAAAGAGAAGAGAAGCCTCATTGGTTCCTTCTGGCAGAAGTAGCTGGGCTCCAGCAGAGCCACTTTAAATGTGCGGAAAAAAATTATTGCAAAAATTTTTAATTGGTGAATGCAACATGGATAGGCTTTTCTATTAGAATTAGGCATTCTTTTAGAATTTTAAGGTTCTCTGAAAGACTGGTGCTTTCAGCAGTGTTTCAGGTAGGGGATGTTTAAACCCTGTGATTGCTCATCACCTCCTTGAATCGAGTACCAGCTCACATAACAGTCCCAAGCCTGGCCAGAGGTCAGGCAGCTGAATACCCGCTCCTTGTGCAAGGATGAACTGCCAAAACTAGGGAACAATATGTCAGATAATTTGTTTTCCAACACTTGCTAACATGAATTTAGGCTCCAAAAATGTTGTTGGGAATTTTTCCCTGCAGACCCATCAATAAATGAAAAACACATTGTTGAGAAGCCTTGCACTGAACCAGCTGCATTCACTTAAGAAGGAGCATGTATAACTCTTTGCTTCATGCTTAGGGCTCTTTTGCAAAACCCATCTAATCTCACCCTCCTGTACCTGAATTTTGTCTGGAATGCCACCACGTGCTGATATTTTCTATAAATAAATAAAACATGTGCAGATGTGACTGAGTATCTAATGGAAACCATTCTGGTGAGCAAGAAACACCATTTCTTAACCTTCTTTTCAGTATGACATAGGCACATATCATCACCTAAACATGTTTTGGCTTTTTGGGTTATTATTATTTAAGTAATCATGGGCTTCTATTGCTAGAAGTATTGGAATTGTTATATAGAAATACATTGTGAAAGGAGCATCACATTTTTATACATATTTTTAAACACTCTGATTTTTTCCTAAGCTCTTTTTGCAAAGCTCTTGAGAGTAATAAAGCTTTTTAAAGTAGTTCAACATTTGGTAAGCTACATTCATGATCTAAAATGAAGAAATAATATTGAATGGCAGCAGAGAGTCATATTTTATCTATAAAAGACTCTGCTAATGGGGACTGTTTTTAGAACTCATCATGAAAGCCTGTTGGCTTGAGATGTGAATTAAAAAAATAGGCAGAAATGTTCTGAATTAAAACAGACTCAAAGGTATTAAATTTATTGAAGGAACAGGACTTTTCTTCAAGAAAAATTCAAACCAAGAAAGTAGACTCATTATCAAGGCAAGTGGGTTAATAGATCAAAGATTACTCTTTTGTTCTAATTTAGGAAGAAATACCAAAGTCCTTATTTCTGTAGTGCATTTTGTTGTACATGATCTAACCTCTTCTTTTCTAGTATTTCAACTTGTATTTATGGTAGAATCGTAGAAATCCATATAGCACAGGCTTTGGGGAAACCCTTTAGCTCTAGCACAGGATCTACTTTTGCTTCCTTTATATTGTTTTAACATTACTTGAGAACTAAGAAAAGTTTAGGAAGAGAAATTTCTTTGAGCACATTAGAAGTCCTTTTCAGTTTAAAATATTTTAAATTCTTTCTGTATTATTGGCATTATTCTAGTCAGCACCATTAACACAAAGTCAGAAATGAGAGAATTAATCTGACTGCAAGTAGGAAGGTTTTGATGAATACCCACGTGTCCAGCTTCCAGCTTTGTCCTGAGAGAACTCCAGATTCCCAGTCATGTCTTCTAGGACACTGAGGTATCTGCAGTGGGAGTAAGGGTGGTTGGTAGCATTTGTGCTTGAAAAAATAAGGTAAATCTCTTGACAGTAAGAAAAATCCACTGGTGTTGTGAATCCCTTGAGAGAATGGAGGGAAAGGCACTTTTCTTCCCAGATTCAGCATAATTTAATAATGTTTTGGAAATCTGGAGCACCCACTATAATCATCTGCTCATGTTTGACAGGACTAAAGCTCATGCAGGAAGTGTTACTGGCATTGCTGTTACTTGTGTCCACAAACTCAGGCCTTCAAATCACAGCAAAATAAAAAAAATATACAATACAATAGGAATAACAGAGCACAGTTCTGCCTACTCAACTACTTGTTGCTGTAATAAAGCCGATGAGAGGAAAATATATTGAATTACTTTGTGTGCAGAAGCCCTAATGTGTTTTCCCACATTTTTTCCTTTTTGTGTGTTTTACTCTGATAGTACCTACCTCACAAATGCCATTTTAGTAACTACCAAATATTGTGTTTGGTTTGGAGAATTTACTCCAATTCTAATCCAAACACTGCTCATGCACTGACAGTATTATGAGAGACTTTCTAGCACATTAAATCAAAATCAGAGAGAGTTTGAACTTTTCTTCAATTTTCCTCTTCATTTGATGTAATGGTGGTTTAAGGAAAGCACATTTGAAACAAATTTGAAAATAGCTCTGTCCAAAGCAGCAGGATGTGTTTGGTATAGCTTCATGTTTAGGAGCAGTTGAATCAGCACAAAGGGCTGATAAGGATGTCTAAAATTCATAGGTGTAGTGGTGGCAATATACATTTTTTAGATCCGTCCTGTAGCACTGAAGATTTCTTAGAGCTTTAAAGAAACACGTAGAAATATTTTTGATTTGATTTGATAATGATTTGATTCTATGAAAGTTATGGTAAAGCCACAGTTTTGAAACAAAGTTTTGAAAGATTGCTGAATGTTTATTAGCAGTGGGGCTTAATTTTACCTTCATTTGCCATCATGCTCCCTGCTGATTAAGTTGTTGCATAAACTACTGAGGGTCTGATTTTTCTCTAATAAGCATCAAACTGCCCTTTACTTTTGCTCACATTTTATCTCCTTTTTTTTTTCCCATAAAACTGGTATGTTGAGATGTTGGTAGTGTCGTATTTGGTGCACTAAAACTTGTTAGCAGTCCTTTGAGGTAAATCTTCAGAAGCTATTGCGGTTTGGTGGATGAAAAAAGGATTAAAATTTGCTTCCAACAGCAGCCAAAAATTGGCACAAACAGGTCACAATTCTTGGTGTCATGGCTTAAACAAACTCACTCAAATTATGCTAATTCTGAACTGTTGTAGTTAATCTGGGATTATCCTGTATAATCAGGGGCCACTTGGGGGCTGAAATGAGATTTTCATCCTGTACTTTGCTCTTTTCTGTAGTGTTCAGCCTGTGGTTCCCCTTGCAAGTAAACACAGGTATGGAGATGGAGCAGTAGTCTGGAGGAGTAGAAGTCTACACAGGAGGGACAGCCTTATGTGAATTTAAAAAAGTGATTAAAATGCTGACACTTAACACTTAAAGGGACATGGAGTTGTTTTTGAGCCAAAGAAAATATCTTATTGGCAGAATGGGGACTATCCAAGGATGCTGAACCAGAAAAACAGAATTAACCTACTTATGAAAATGTTTTGAAAAACAAACCCAGAAATAAAATGTTGTTGTTAAAGAGCAGAGTAAGGGGACTGTAAGAAGCAAGAAGAAGCAAGAAAATACCCTGCCAAGAGGTGAATCTGTGCTCAAAGGAAGAGATGCAATGGCTGGGGGACCCTACCAGGCTGAATGTAAAAGAAAAAGACAGGAAAGGGGAAAAAAAGGTGAATAATAAACCAATCTTTTTTCGTTGTAATCAGGAAGCTAGAGAGTAAGGCTGATAGATGACCAAGGTGTAGAAGGAACACTCAGACAAAATAAGCCCACAGAAGAAACTTAATCTTCATTTTTACATCTGTGTTCTTCACCCAATGTAATCAGCCAGTGGAAACGTTTCCAATAAGATGACAAAAATTCTGAAAGCTTACACAGCTTTCAAGAGCAGATCAAAGAAATTAATGGGCGAGGAACTCTCTTAGGGCTAAATATGAAGATGTTCTGTGTCTCAAAATTTGCCTGAGCTACATATCACAGGATGATGGGAGAATGCATCTCAATAATTTTACTTGCATTTCCTGAAAATTTCCTTGAGCACCCTTTTACTGCCTTGTTCTCTCTCCCTTGCCTGAAATGCCTTACTAAGTGATTCAGCTACATCAGTATGTCAGGAAACTGGAGCAGTGTCAGGATCTGAAGTGTCAGTGATACTCCACGCAAGGCAGCTTGCTATGTCCTCTTCTCCCAGGCATCTTCCAGAGCTGCTGAGGTACTGCCAAGTGCTGTGGGATGAGGAGGGATGGAGTGGGAGGGCAGTAGCCACCCTGGAAAGGCAGAAGTTTGGAAAAGGGTTTTGGGGTGCCTGCCAGCCCTCAAAGAAACATTCAGTTCTCAGCCACTTATCCACAAACTTGGAAAAACCCCAGGTATAGACTAGGTTGGGCACAGGCTCTGTGCTGGATGGACTCTGTTCTGGACATGATTTTGTCCTGTGCTTGTTGGCAGAAAAGGCACAGCATTTACCTGTCCAGGTACAGTTCCTGCTCGTTAGCAGGGGGAGGGAGGAGCTGCTTACTGCCAAGGGCTGGATCACACATGGATGAGACACGAATGGAGTAGCTGTGCTCCCTCTGCCATCACCTCTGCTGTCAAGTGGGTTACGGCAGTGTGCTACGTGGCCTAACGGAGCTAGAAAAAGTGACTTTAGTCTCACTTACTGAAAAATAAGTAGAAAACTCTGATGTAAAACTTGAGATTATGCTTTTCTAACTACTTAGTCTTTTCACAGTGCTTTTCACACTACTTAGTCTATTAGACTGCAGGGAAATCCACACATTTCACTTATTTCAGGACAGATTACATATCAGCTATCTGACATTTCCTAGAGTTTACCTGTGTGTTAGTCATTTTGGGCTGCCATGGAAGTTGCAGAGACTAAACTGAGCAAGCAACTTTTCTTAATGGCTAAAATAATGTTACCTGAACTTCCAAATAAACTTTGTACTGATCAACACTAGGATCATTCTGCTTGGTAATTTTACACGCAGGTAATCTCAGCTAAAATCTGATGCCTATTCCCTTGATCTTAATCACTTACTACATTTGCCTATTATATATTTTGTGTCTTAGGTGAACAGATTTGTAGAAGTCATGGACCAGAGTATGTCAGAGATGGCGGACCCATTTCTGCTTGTTTAGCAAAATACTAAGTTTTCCTATTTATATCTTAGTAATGTACAGTACAGAAGTGGAAGTAGATGTTGAACTCCTGCTGCTCTCAGTTTTAAGCAGGCCGGGTGGCTACTTGTCTCTTTGCATGGTCCCATAGCATCCCTTGGGCTGCTCTGTGATCTAATTTGGATTTTGCTCAGTGTGAAAGTTGCTGTGAGCATCAGCCTTGGTATGAGGAGACGTCAGGTTCCTGACTTCGCAGGCACTGAAAGGACAAGTCCAGGCAAAAGTTGTGCCTGGATGGCTGAGGGACTTTTCACCAGCAGACTGGCAGCAAACTCTTTAAAGAAAGAAGAGATGAACAATGTAAGCAGGGGATATTTCCTTTCCTTTCAGCAGGGAAACCTCTCAGGGCAGAGAATAAAAAGCACTGCATGGGCAGCTGTCTTGTGACTGGGGCTGCCTTAGCCTGGATTTTAGTTTAAGAAAGAGAAACTATTTTACTGTTGGAGGTTATCTCCCTGGAAAATGGGTAATATGTGAAGGTTGGCCTGAAGGAGATATACAACACTCAGGCTAAAATCTACAGGCCAGAAGTTCAGATTTGTGATATTTCAGAGAGGGTCAAATAGGAATTGAATGAATACATTCAGATACTTTCTAAAAGAAAATGTTTTTTTGCTATCTTGTGTATTCATTTGCATATTTCAGCTAGTTTAGGGTTTATTATGGATGTACTTAAATTATTTTCTTGAATCCAGTATTTATGGAAATCTTTTACAGACAGAGAATAAAAGAAGAAAATGGATGCTATTGGTGGTTTTCCAATTTCAACTTGCAGAAAGTGACTCTTAAACCACAAGCAAATTCCTCCAACCCCAGACCACTCATTTGATGGGGATATTACAGGAATTTTTCTACGACAGTTTAAGTTTAAAACACATTATTCATTTTTATTGACTTAATTTTGAAGCAAGGAGTTTATGGAATTGAACTGTTTGGCTTCTTGGGAATGAGCCATTTGTAGCTGATCATTTGCTATGTGCCACAGAGTATTTTTAAAATTTCGAAAATGAAAATTGAAAAGGTTTAAGGTAAGGCTTGATATTTGCAGAACAAGGCATGCCTTCTTGCTAACTTTTGGACATTGATACTGTGATTCTTTTCCAACTTTGTGCCCATCAAACTGAATTGATTTCAGTGGCACTGCATCTGTCTTACGTTAATCTAACCTCTTAGAAGCTGGAAAACACCTTTGCAAAGATATTCTCCATTGCCTTAGGGAGATGGCAACATCTGAAATGTTAAAACTTCAATAATTTGTTATAAAGAAGGCCCTTTTTGAGATTTGTTATGTGTCTGTAGTACCACAGTTTGAAGGCTGGGAATCGTAAATGAAACTCTGCTGCTGGGCTCTTTCCTGGTGTTTTCCTTGATTATTGTTGGAAAGGGACTAAATGAGGAAAATATACAAATTTAATCTGTTCAATCGACAGCTGCCCTCTGGTATTTGAACTGTATAAGTTACAAGCAAATGACTAGGAATATATTTTTAGTTATATGCTTATATATAAGACAAAAAATGAGATTTTAACACCTATATAACATGTTCAGGGTATCTAATCCTATGAAACATTGGAAATTCTTAATTCACATTGACTTCAGTGCTTAATCCAATATGAATGTTGTGCCTCACCTGCTAATATAAGAAAATAATCTCGGTGTCATGACCAGTGCATAGAAGTACAGGAGAACCTAAGGCAACAGCTCTCAGTTATTTAGAGACCTGTGCAGGCCAGGGAATTCTCTGCACTGTCCTGATCAGGTTGGCCAGGCAGGTGTGAGCCAGGAACTCACTGATACCTCTCTTGCTTTGCCCAGGTTAATACTGTGGGTTTACTGACGCACATCTGGAGTTCAATAAGTGCCTTTGCACCAGTCAGTTCTTACATATTCATCTCCTGGTAATTCCTTGCTAAAATCCATGTCCCACATTGTCTTCTCCACCTCAGTAACTGCAAATTGGGAAGAAATTATTGACTTGAGTAAAACTATTTTTTCAGCTCCTCAGTTAGTTATTGTCTGGTTACCATTGTCAATCCTTTCAACACAGCATCAAATAGCTTCATTTAAATCATTGCCACAGGTGGTTCAGCTCAGTACTGGAATGGATCTGGGGCATTCATTAACCAGCTCTGGTTAATGCAGTTATAGAAACTGCTCTTGCTGCCTCTCAGCCATGAATTTCTGCAGGTTTTTCCATTGCTCTACTCAGTCTCTAAAGATGTAAATAGGAGAGAGGCTGTTTTCCTTCTGCCCTGGGCTCTTGGTAGCTTCCAGGGCTGCTCAGAGGCACACCTTATTGATTACCAACGTAAGTGGGTGCTAAACTGGGAAACGGGAGTAATGAAGACTTATGAAATGAAACCTTCATTTGACTGAAACTGAACAGTGATAAGTGCTCACTTATCACTGCAGAGGTCATGAGTGACAGAATTATTCACCTATGCTAACCATGGGTATAAATTATGCATTTTCAAATTAATATTTAATAAATGTCACTATTAAATATGGAATTCAAAACCACAGCTAAGAAAACAGTACTTTCGTCATTTTCGGGCCCATTTGGAAGGAGTACATTATGAATGTTTGTTATGGAATGAAATTTTCAAAAATAAATTTTTCCACACACCGAATTCATGTAGGTCTAAATACCTTTGGAAGCAGGACTCTTCTCCAGAGTAACTCGTAATTCTAAAGTTCCCTGTTTGGAAGTGAGATGATTCATGTTTTAATTGTATCCAGGTAACAAAATAAAAAGAGGACTATTTAATCTGTTCGATAATAGTTAAATAGTTTGACACCTTCCCTTGGCAACTCATCCCACATACACTCAGTCCCTCCTCCCCTGGCCTCTCTGTGCCATGGGCTGTGCTAAAACTCTGGGCAGGAAGGAGAGGAGTTTCTGGGAAGGTTCAGCACCCACTGCAGGAATATCCCGGTTGTGGGCAAAGCAGGGAGAAGGTAGTGCTAGCAAATGTCCATACCCCCTAGCTCCAACTTCCTCTCCAAGGGAACGGATGGAAGCTGATGGGATGGAGGTGTCTTGCTCTGTGTAAGCTGATTATGATTTAATTTTATGAATAAAAATGACAAACTGAGTGTGCAATTCCTATATATGCAATGGCATCTGATGCTTTATTTTCATTTGGGTTTGGCCCTGGGAGGAGGGTGATTTTAAGTGTTTTGGACTGCCACAGAAGTACCATCTGTAGCTCTCTCTAGGTTTTCTAATATTTTCCAGGTCACTGATCACTTTTGGTGGGGGAAGTCTAAGCTCAAGAGACTGCACAGAATTCATTTTACCCCTGATGCAGAATTAAAGAAAAACAGAAGACAAACAGAAGAAAAACTGGTGACAAACATCGAATGCTCAGTAAAATTTTGATTTAATAAAGGTTTTGTCAGGGGCTTTCATAAAGTTCAGGACAGAGAAGGAGGTTATTTTTTTTCCCAACAGAAAGCAGGTCTAAGTGTAAAAATATACATTTGATTTGATTCCATCTTTTGCTAAAGTAAATCCTGAAAAAGTGGAGACAAGACATGCAATAACAACTCTGTAACTGTACCAGTGTGTGGCTTCATAATGAGCAGCCTGAGGGAGGTATTGCCTGTTGATGAACAGTTTATACTTTTAAAATGTGGTTTGCATTTGACTTCTTGCTCCATAAGGAGTCTGACAGATGGCTGAACTTGTATCAGGGGAATACACTGATTAGTCTAGAGATGGCACAATGACTGGGGATTTTTTTAAAGTTCCCTGTATCCCAAATTTTAAGAAAAAACAAACCAAGCTTCTGTTATTTGAGATGTTTGTCTTTGGGTCACAAGATGTTCTCCATAAACTCACAAGTTGTTTCCATTGCACAAACCAATCTTTAGTCCTGGAGAAGCACTACCATGTGGGTTCTTATTGCAGTTTTACAGGAAGAAGAGAGTCATAACCAAGGGGAATTTTCTCCTTTTCTTTTCAAGAACCGGCTCCTGAGTCAGATGCTGGCCCTTTGCCCAGCGGTTACAGTCTCATCCCTCAGTGCAGCTTTTTCACTGCTTTATCACTCATCTGTTTGTGATCTGAGGGCTCTACCTGAAGAGAAGAGGGTGGTAATGGCCAGAAAACACCTCTGTTGCCTGGCTGCAGTTCATGCTTAGAGATTTGAGATCTAGAACCCATTTCTCAAAGTCTAAAATCTATGTGTAAGTTAAGCTTGTGAGGTGTCTGCTGTGAAGCTGCTATTCAGATTGCTCCTTTGGGATTTTCAGCAGGGAGTTTACTTCTGGACAAACTTTGAAAGCCTAAATGTAGGAGAAAATGCCCAACTTTATCCCTGGGAAATATGATATGAATGTGTATGTGTGGATTTTCTTTGTTTCACCTGTGTGAGGAGCATAGTTTCAGAAGTTGAAGAAACCAATTTTCTCTTGATGAGCTTTGTTATGGAGTTACATAAACCATCCATCATGCAAATTCCAAATACATGAAGCTGAGTGTTTCAGTCTAATTGACAATGTTCCATTAATTTCCACTGCTGAAAGGGATCTGGAACATTTCTACTGTAGTTATTTTTCCTTCCAACTCGTGCATCACGACAGCCCTCTTAGTGCTGGTTTTGTCCATTCTCTTCCAATTTTAAGAAAGATATATCATACAGCAGTAATTTATCAGGTTTTTAGCTACCTGTCTGTACCGGGGAATTGAGTTTTGTCTGCTCACAGCAGGATCTTATATTATTTCTTTCATTACCCTATGTTGGGCTGTTGTCTTGATATAATTACAGTGACAAAGATTTCCTACCAGATATATAAGCACAGAGAAAATTGTCTGTAAGTCAAACTTCTTCTGTTGCCTATCAAGAGGAAAAAGGAGAATAGAGTCCAAACCAGCTGTTCTTATTTTTGTAGATTTGAAATTTTACTTTACCTAAAAATCACCACCAGAGGAAAAGCTGCACTGCTGAGAGGAAAGCTATGGAGAAATAGCCTTAACTTTTGAAAAGTAGGTCTGGAACCTTGTAAATTATAAGTGAGGATGTAACTTATCAAGAATGATGAATAAGCCATAAAGGAGACATTTGATTTTCATTAATTTTTATTTTTGTACTAGCATTTTTTTACGCTGATTTGATGAAGACCACAAATTAGAAATATTCCTGGTTAAATGTATCTTTTTCTTCTTTGTAAAAGTTCAAACAGCTGCCACAATATTTGGAAATTTGTACACTAGTACAATATCAACTCTTTGAAAAAGGGCGAGAAAAGTTGCTTAAGATCAGATACCATTGAAATCAGTTGGAGAGCCTCCAAAGCAATTTAAACATGTGATACTATTGCTCTGAAAGTTAAAATTAATAGCAGCTTGTTGATAGAGGCCATGTGTAAGTAGTTACAGAGTAAAGCTCCAGCAGATCCTCATCAAGCTGAAGAAATGGGAAAAACTAAAATAATTCTTTCAAACATTTTATTTTGCATGTCTTTGCAATGCTAATGAAGGACACCAATTAAGTGGCAGATCCTGCATTTCCTTTCCCTAGCCCTGTTGAATCATGCCTTAACCTACAATGGCCACATTGGAATTGGATGAAATCAGTTACAGAATAATATTATTATCCTCAGTAAGAATGGAGTTAAGCTGCAGCTTTATTAGCAGCAGTAACAGCAGTGTGGAGTTTATTTTAGTGCATTTAATGTATTTCTCTGAAACATCCACAGTGCTGGACTGATTGGGCCAAAGTCTGGAGCTTTAACTTCAGTCAGCTTTATCACTCAATAATGAGATTGAGAGAATTCTCTATTTGAATGGTGTACAAATACCTGAATGTACCTACAGTCATCTCTAGAGGAGAATAAATCCTTTCTGGAGAATGTCCAGCCATGTTTGTCGAGGTTAGAAGGGCTTTCTTTGACAGTGCTTTTACTTTGCAGCACTGAAGAGGTAAGAAACCTAAGAAAGGCTGCCAAGACAAAATTTTGTAAGATGTTTGTCATCCTAAAATTACCTGGTAAAGGAAGGTACTTACAGACCACTGTGAAAGTGTATTTGTGTTCTTTAGAGATGCTTTACAAAGGCATTCTCATTTAGTGTTTTTAGGCTTTCAAAATTGTATGGATTTTGTGAAACTTCAGGTAAATAAGCTGAAAAGAATATTTTGCTACTTCTCTTGTATGAAGGGGCTATTGGGTAAGATAAAGCAAACATGATTGGCAGAGCTTTTGTACTTTTTCTCTTCAGAAACATTAAAAAAAAAAGAAGAACGCTGAGTCATGTTCAGTAGACGAGAAAGAAAATTTAATCTCCTTTGTACTCAAGTACATGGATCAGTTACAATGGGCACTTCAGCAGGTTTGTGGGCTGGGGCAGAGCCAGACCTGCTCATCACTGGCCGCAGGAGAATATCCTGCTTCCCAGAGTTCTGCAGCCCTTGGGAGTTTAAATATCCCTCTCTGCCTTGCAGAAAACCAGGGCAAGATTTGTAACATTTTTTTCAGATATTTTGGTAATACTTCCAGGAATGGTAAGTTGCAGGTTCAAATGACCAGGAGTTGCATTTAAAGTCAGCAGACGCCACTGGCTTAATCTCTTCATGTGAGTACTGGTGAACTCTAATTACCTTCATAAATACCAATTTTGTGTACAAAAAGAATATACCATTGGGGTGGGAGAAACAAGATTGATTTGTGTGCAGCATCCTAAACATATGTATACACATACTGGTGTGCGTACAACACAGTACAGACGTAGTAGAAATACAAGTGAAACTTATTTTCCACAGCTAGGCTGGCAAGAGCCCCCACCTGAGGGTGTGGACATCAAATACTCCCATAACATTCCATGATTTTTTTAGGCCCATCAGCACTGCCCAATGTTCTAGATAATTATTGTTGTGCTTCTACAGAAAAATGTTTGTTTCATTCAGGCATACATGTATTAAAAATACATTAAGTAGGTGACAAGACATCAATCCTATGGAGAAACAATCTGCCGTCTGGAAAATGGTTCAAAAGTGTCTCAACACATTTGGAATCTGGCATGTCGTCCTATTTCTGTGCTAGACACTTAAGG
Organism: Grantiella picta; assembly: GCA_013397955.1. NCBI lineage: Eukaryota > Metazoa > Chordata > Aves > Passeriformes > Meliphagidae > Grantiella > Grantiella picta. Next base: position 1,049,251 of record VZRM01007522.1, on the reverse strand, counting down.
TACCAAAGCCGTTTGGTGAAGTGGGTGCATGCTCTGTATTACAATATGAACATACAACACCATTCACTTTCTATTCTATTCTGTGTATAAAAGAAAAAGCTTGCTTAAAAATTCCACAGATCTCTACCCTAATTCAATCTCCTAAATGTGTTTCAGAACATTCATGTATAAATTATTTAGGAGGCTATATTCTCTGGCCTCAGTTTTCAAAGAGAAATCCTTAAATTTCAGATAATGCTTCCTCCTTTAGTTGCTGGAGGCTGGTATGTCTACACACATGCTCAAATCCACCATGCTTGCTGAGCACTGATGTTAAAGCAGAGTTGTTTGTGCCACCCCTGCACCAGACAATCCCACTGCACAACACACAAGATGGATTATTACGTGCTGCCTGTCCAGCTGCCATCTGGGTTTAAGCAACATTTTGCAGCTTTTCAGAAAAGCTTGAAATTTCGCCTCAGCAGAGGGGGGATGAGTAAAATCATTCATGGCTGTGAAAGCACAGTGTTAAAAACTGGAACTAAATATTCATGCCAGGGATATTACTATCATCTAGGCTTTTAGGGGACTGCCTGAATGGGTGAAATGAATTCTTTTTCCATTTAATTCAGTGGCCAAATTTACTTGCTTTAGTGGGAATAGGATTAAAGTCTTTGATAACAGAATTTCCTGAGGAAGGAAAGTATAGCGTGGTCATGGACAAATCTAATAATTTTTCTGCTCTAATCATCTTATGCCTTAAAGAGGAACTTATACCCCAGAGGGGCTAATATTTACATAATTGTAATTTATTGGGTAAAGATTTTCCTAATGCAAAGAAACATCAAAGTGTTTGTCAAGTTCCAGAACAATTTTGAACTTCACATGGAAACCAAAGGTAAACGAAAATATTTCTTTTGGATCAATTAGGCAGAAATGGCATGCAATATTTGAAAACATATAGGCTGTTTGAGTATTTTTAATGGAATGCAATTAGGATTTTATGATGAGCAACTATCAGTGCTGTCGCTGGGTATAATGTACGTGGCTGAGGGGGTGGTTGGCTGGAGTATCTGATTAAAATAATTGGTAATGTATTCGAGCTGGGTGTTTGTGCTAACTTTATAGACAAGGCAGTGTTTGTGTGAAAAAGAGCTTCCCCTAGCATTAAAGTTCACTCCAAAGAACTTTACAACATTGGGTACTGTAATTTCAGTAACTCTACTACAGTATATCTGTTTAGGTGAAATACTGATTGCTTAGCTGTTACCTCAGGCTGCAATAACTCTAATGCTGCTGTTGATAGTATTAAATTGTGCTGTTGTTTATTTAACACTTTCACATGTTTTCTCTTCAAATAAAATCTAAGTAACTTAACCTAGCAACACAGTTTGTTGTATAATAATCCTAAGGTGTTTTAAAGACATGAATTTCTCAAGCTTAATTGATTAAGCTTCCTAAAGATCTGGGAACTACTGTACAGGCAGAAAAAAAGCAGAAATGGAAGCCCAGGCTTAGGAAATGGCACAAGACAGGTACTCAAATACAACCACAGCAGCTGGCATTCGGGTTTGGTCATAGCCACATCTCATGAGTTCTCAGAGCATTTCAGGACCACTGAGAACATCACAAGGACATCATACTTTGTTGTAATGAGAGGAAGGAAGGTTTTTGGGAAATATATTTTATTAGGTTAGTGGTGCAGTTGAGGAAGGTTAGCAGAGAGCTCACACAGCGGATGCATGTGACAGAAAGGAGCTGGGGAACAGCTCAGGAGGGGTGAGGAGCAGCTTCCTAAACACACTCGCCGTGTTCCTAAACACTCTCTGAAGTGGTTTTCCTCCTGTAAAACCTTAGGAGATGATCTCAGCTGTCCTCCAGTTTCAAGAGAAAGACTAGAAGTTTTGAAATATAAGATTTAGTCTTCTACCATTTTTTCCATTTAAATGAAAGAGAGATTTGAGTCTAAGCTCCATTTTTCTGTGGATTTAATTCACAACATAACAATTGCCTAGGAGGCTTGAACTTCTTGCCGTGCAAAAGCAAGGAGGAAAAACCCACATAAAATGTGGTGCTTTGTTCAAACATTTGAATTTTCTGTTGGTGCTTTTCAAACATTTCAGTGACAGAAAAGCTCATAGAAAAGTACTCTTTTGACTTGTACATTCAGACCTGATGGGGGTGATTTTTAAATTCACTTTATGCTGACATTTGCCCTAGAGACTTCACTGTGGAATTTCTTCTTTTCTAGCTGAGGTACAGAAACATTGTTATTGATTGGTTTATTCTCCAACCAGGCCAAAGCACTGCCCATTCAAATATTGAAAGGAGAACTTTAGATAAAAGTGGTGCTATACAACTTCAGAATCTGAAATAATGGGGAAAAAAAAATCAATTTTCTCATATTTTGAGGGCAGAAAATGCCTTAGTTTAATAGATTATAAATTGCAAAACCAAACTTTCTCTTGATAAGGTACTGTCCTCAAAAGGCTTTTCCCAAGTTTAAGCACCATTTAAGATGATAAAAATGTTCTGTTATTAATCGATAATTAATAGCTAGTCACTACTGTACTCCGTGAATTTCCAGCAGAAGTAAAAAGATCTACACATTTTCCTCTCAGGCAAGGGCTTTGTCTTTTTTTTTTAGGTTTGTTTGTTGGTTTGTTTGCTTGAGCTGCGGGAATCTTTTTTTCTATAACTCAAGTAAGTTTTGGGTAATTTTTTGTCTTTATATTTTTTCTGCTTTAATCATGGGCAATTCAAAACAGATAAAAATAAAATAGGAGAAAAGGAAATGCAAAAATTAGTAATAAAGCTGTTGGAAGCAGCAAAGTAATGGCTCCTCTTTTACTTCGCCACCTCCTCATAAAACGGATTAGCATTTTCTAATGAGCACCTCGGAAGGGAGATCATGACTCAAGGACTCCTGGACCTTGGGATTGCACTAGATTTCATTCCTGGGTAGATGTGGTGGCATGCAGGATATCCAGGCACCAGGTTTCCAGAGAAAGAATTTGACAATTCAAATTCCATTCTCAGCTCAAAAGGTTCAGATCGCTCCTGGATCCGATAGATCTGTTGAGATTTGCTACAGAAAATTAATTAGCATTCATGAGAAGTGCTGCAGGGGTATTTTTTCTCCATCGTTTAAAAGTAGCTAGATGATCAGGAAAATTTCTCAAACAGTGTATTTTTTCTCTTTGGTGTTTTTTATTAGTGGAAATAATACAGTGTAAGAAAGTCACTCTCTCAAACATTGTGATAACATATTTGCTTTGTTTTGTTATCAATCCTCTTCACTAAATTCCTGCTCTACCACTTAGTAGTTGCAACAGTAATTGCTGTACCCAGTTTTATTGGTAGTCTCAGTTAGTGACAAGTTTTCAGTGATTTTTGAGGATTTTGTTGATTAGAACCCCTGAATTTCCTCATATACAAAATACAGAACTTGAATTTCCCTGTTGCAGTTTATTCTGGTGGAAGATTTAAAAACAAATGTCTGGCAGAAACAGCCCAATAAGGCATTGTTTTAGGCCTTGATAAATTACATATAATCAATAGATCTCTTTCTATGAACTGGTCAGGATTTTAAACTATGTGGCTGTTTTGTCAGACATCAATATTCACATTTTCCATGAGATTTTACTGCAAAAGGAAGTTCAGAAGAACAGTATTTGGGTTCGATGATAAAATTTTGGGGAAAAATATTTATCTTTTAACATAAATAGTGGAGATGTTCAGGTGGTGCAGCACCAAGGGATGGATTGCCTTCCTTTGATTTGTACTAGAAATGCCTCTGGGATATTTTCACGCTATAGGTAAATGTTTTGGTTCACATGCTAGCATTTTCCTAGCCTTAACAAATCCTCAAACTTGTGATGCTCGAAGCCTGGCTTTGCCCGTGTGCTCCCAGCCAGCCCTGACCCCTGTGTCTCTTCAGTCCTGCTACATGAGATATTTACTTTTAAATAATTGTCTTCACTGGCAGAATCTTGATGTGACGTTTGTGCAAAATTTTGTGTTCCCTCTGCACGGCTGAATTATGTTCAGAGAAATCTGGTAGTGGCTAGAACTAAGGAAGGAGTTCCTGGAAAAAAACGCCAGGGATATACTCTCTCCTTCACTACCCTTTGGGTACCAGTGGTGAAATGTCCTTTGGACAGCCTCTTAACAATGCAATTGCCTGCATGTGAGCAGAATGCAGGGAAAATGGCAAAAAACATGCAGGACTCAGTATTTACTCATTATTGACAATATTATTGTTTGGGGGTTGCTTTGGTTTGAGCTTCTAGCATTTATTTTAGTGATACATTAATTATCACTTATGTCTATGTATTCTGGCCTATTTCACTTTTGGTAATCTTTAGTTAACATGCTTTTTCTGATTAAATATCAAAGTGTGACCCTTTTGACTTCCAAACCCTGTGAGTGTTATTTTTTTTGCTCCCCCTGCCCACTGTCTCTACTGTGTGTCCCCTCTTGGAGGGTGTTTCCAGCAGGCCCCCGGTGGGATGCACAGCTGCCACGGATACCAGCAGCACAAGCTGAGGAGGAAATTATCAGACAGTGGAAGCAACAGCAATAATGGGGGAATGTCCAATCGTGTACAAGTGTAAATTGTCATCCTGCAGCTTAGGTAAGCTATGAGTGTATCAGAAATTAATTTTCTGCCTCCTTCAGGAGTTAGTTTGTATTTATGTCCCTTTGAATAACCTTGGGTTTTATTTGTAGGAAGTGCAGTTTTTTCTCTCCCTTTGATATTAGATTGCTTCAGAAATTGCAAACCCAGTGGTAGTTACTGAGGTTTAAGCCTGTAAATCAGCAGGAGGAGCTAGTCAGTGAATTGGAGACTAAAGCGATGATCCAGAAGAGCTGTTTGCCTATTCAGATGCTGAGAAGTGAATGAGCAGAGAGTTGAAGACACAAAGTGGGATATAAAAGCAAAGTAAATATTGTGAGTTTGAGGTGGCAGCACTGAAATGTACATGGAACACGCGATGTGAGCAGTGTGCACACAGTGGTGGAGAAAGCAGCAATTCCTCAAAGCCTGGCTTCAACCAGGAGTGATGATATTGCAGAATTTTGTCATTTTTTACCCACAAAAACACAGTTAATTTTCCTTGCAAACATGTATGAGTAAGAGGACAGCTCTGCTACAGGTGAAAGTAGTAGAGAAAACGAGACATTTCTGAAAAAAACTATTGAGACAGGCCATTTTAGCTCTGAATGAGTTAAAATAGTCTCTTTTACCTCGGCCCATTTTGAAAAGAGAGGAAAATAATATTTTCTGAGTAGGTTTCATTATATTTATTTGTGTGGTAGCCCCTTGCACAGCAGGCTTCTAAATAGGCTGTAATTCAGCATGNTTGTTGTTGTTGTTGTTGTTACTTCTTTCTCAGAGATTCTGGGGTTTAAGCAGCAAGGAAGCAGATTTAATGCTTGTTTGTTGTGGGATTCAGCTTTGTCTGGTAATATAGAGGCAATTTACTTTACATTTGTTTCAGTCAGTCTCTGTGTCCAGTGGGATGAACAGGATGGGAGTACTTATTCATTTTTCCATCATGGGGTTTTGTTGCCCTTAGAAACAGAAGTGTGGATGAAATGTCACGCGATACAATTGAGTGAATGGTTTTACCCCATTGGAAATGGTTTAACTTCCTCAGGTCTTGAGGAAAGGAAAAAGAAAACAAGCATGGACCTTCAGTTTCCCCGTCTTTCTGTTTTGGGTCTGGAACAAGTGGGTGCAGGGAGGGTTTGGCAGGCTCCATACTTCTGTTCACTGAGGGACTATGAGAGGAGATGCCACTTAAGTTTTTCCCATCTGGAGAGCATGTCACTAGTGAGGGTTAAAAGTGGTGGATGCAACACCAAGACAGTGGCTCTGAGGGCTCTCAGGCACCGGAGAAATCTTTGAAATGTGGTTTAAAGCACCTCTGTGCTGTGCTGTGTCTCATTGCTCAGTGGACATGCAGGCTGAAACACCAGGTTTGGTAAAGGGTATTGTCTGTGAGTCAAAAGATGTGTTTTGAGCTGTAAGACAGGCTTTGTAACTTTTTTGGTTTTTCTCTTCTGTTTCTTCTGCACGGTCAATTAGCATGGTGTGCTCCCAGGGCCAGGCACAAGTGTCTAGCTCAGCCTGGCAGGGTCTCTGGGCACACTTGTAATGTGAATAATGTTGCCATCAGCACAGCAGCATTTTTTTAGCCATATTTTGCATTGCTTGAGCCAGGTTCAAGTATGCATGAGAGATCCCAATGGCAGCTAATGTGCAGTGAGGATTGCGTAACTGGGAAATTGTAAAGTCTCACGGAATGGCTGCGAGGGTGTTTTCAGAAGTGATAAAGCTCAGCATATGTCAGCATACTGGAAAGCAGGGGGAAAAGGAATGCAAGCATCATCTCATACATTTTTTGACTCTCCAGAATCTCAGCCCAGTCTAACTGCACACAAGTGATGCCCTTTGTTATTCCTTCTTATCCATCCATTCTTCCATGCTGAGATTCATGCAAGGGAGGAGGGGAGTTTCTTACACTTCTAGGATTCTGGCAACAATTTAGGCTAAAATGTGCATCATAGGAAGCACATTTTTCAAAAGTCTGTATGGATTAATTCTAGCTGGTAGATATCAAAATTATTTTGTGTAATTTGCAGCAAATGTGTATAAAACGCAAGGTAGTCCTTTGTCTCACTAGCATGTGCAAGCTGACTTTTAGCAGCATGATCTCCTGAGAGAGTTGTGTATACAGGTAACTATGAAGGAAATTAGAATATCGAACACATGAAATTAACAGGATGGCATTAGTTTCAACGATTTATCTAAATCCTTTCAGTTTATTACCTTACAGCATCTCTGTTGGTGTGATATAGTGCAACATGTGTATGGCAGCATCAAAAATATTGGTAGGCAACTTATTAAAGCACAAGTTGTCAAAGGTTTGATACTTTTTGACACACAGTTGTACCCTGTCGTAGTAAACAGGGTCGAGAGGGTAGCTGACAACTCTGGGGCCGTTAGGCCTTACCAGAAGTGGCTGGCTCCGGCCCACTACTACACTCCGGCTCCTCCTATACAATCCTCCCTCCAGCAGCTCAGGCCGGTCTCCCGGGTCGGCTCACCATCCCCGGTTCCCAAGAGGGGTCCCGGCGGGAGTGGGAGTGCAGGCTTAGTCCCAGAAATAAAGGAAGTCCAGAGGTTTCGCAGTTCCCCAAGGCTCTTTTTTGTGGGTAGCACAAAGCAGGAAGGCGTCGGGGTAACTGCAGGCTCTCAGGTCTGTGCCAGCCCAGGGACAAAGACACGAGATCCTCCTCTGAGATGACACGAGGCACTGAAAGCACTGAACAACGGGGGACAGGGGATTTTATAGGGGGGCACGGGGTTTCCCGGGGCGGAGCAGCAGGGGCGGAGCCAACGGGCTCCGGAACAATGTTGAGGGACAAGCGGGGGAGCAAATGAGAACAACAGGGGGAGTGATCACATGACACCTAATGAGGGAGCAGCAGAAACAGAACATTCTAGCAGGGGGTGGCAACAGGGGAGGGGAGCATAAGCTTTCGTCCTATTAACTTAAACAGAATTTTCAGGGGGAAAAGTGTGGAGGCGGATCGTCGGCCTCAGAATCCCAGGAAAGAGACTCTTGATCTTCGGCAAGACATCAAGTGTTCGGCAAGATCGTTAACTGCCGGACGCTGGGATTCTGGTGCGGCAGCCCCAGGCTGTCGCACATCCACAGTACACATTCCATAAGGCAAGCTACCACAGAGGAAAAGTGTGTAGGAGGCTGTATGAACTGGTTTATACTATGTGATTGCCTGAGATAGCAGAGAATTGGCCTTGTTGACCCAGCTGATGTCTGTGTTCAAATAACACTGCAGGTCATCATGCTGTACATGCATGAGAAATATCCTCCTGCTGTCATTTTCTGCTGGCAAATGTTAACTGGGACAGATTTTTACTTCAGTCATTATCTTTTCACCTAGCAGTTTCTTTTTGCAGGGGTTGCATTGTTTGAACATTTCTGTTTCAAAATACAGAATAGGCTCTTCCTGGAGGGTACTGAGTTGGTCTCAAGATCTTGGACTTTGGTATAAGAAATTTGTCTAAAGCTTTAGTGTGGAAGACTTCATGGTTGCTGGACTGTGGAGAATTGCCTTCCTAAACCTGAGGGCTGCTAGTTTGCATTTTGTGCTAAACATTACTTGTGTTCAGGCATCTGTCCTCTGTCTTTGCCTAATGGTTTCTCCAGTCAACCCTGAGAGAAAAATACAAAGACATAAGTTCAATGTGCGGTAAATGAGATGTGCAGTCATTTTTTGGCCAGCAAACTGAAATCTAGTAACCATGTGAGAGAGATGAAAGGCTGTCATTTGCTGTTCAGAGCATTTTCAGTGAGAAAATGCACAGCCTTATTATATGGAACGACCTGGTAGGCACAGGAAGGTAACAGGGCTAGAAATGGAGACTGAGAATTTTGAAAATATATTCCTTGCTAAATGTGATAAACCCCAAACAGTCTAGAAGAGGGAGAACAGTTATTTAAAGCAAATATGTCAGATCCTCGGTGAATAACTAGCATAGCTCTAAATAAATTGTGGTTTAGAAGTGTTTCATTTTTTCAAGAAGGACTGACTTATTTGAGAATCACTGTAGTATAAGGCTGTAATCGAGAACATCAGGGAGGAGGCTATGTGGATGTTGAAGAGTTGCTGATGATGCAGTGAAGAGACAATTGAAATACCATAGAAAACAAGCACAGGGTGGGTCAGGTTGGAAGGGACCACCGAGAGTCATTGGTCCAAGCTCCCTGCTCAAGCAGGGCCATCCCAGAGCAAGTGGCACAGGATTGCATCCAGATGGTTCTGAAATATCTCCAGTGAGGGAGACCGCACACCCTCTCTGGGCAGCCTGTTCCAGTGTGTGATTATTGCACAGGGAAGAGATTCTTCCTCTTGTTCAGGTGGAACTTCCTGTGCATCAGTTTCTGCCCCTTGCCTCTTGTCCTATTGCTCAGCACCGTCATCAGAGCCTGGATCCATCCTCTGACACCTCCCTTCAGACACTCCTCATCCAGACATGGATGCCCTTCCAGCTGTCTCTTCTCAGATGAACAGGCCCAACCCCCTCAGCCTTTCCTGACGAAAGATGCTCCAGTCCTCCATCATCCTCACTGCCCTCCACTGGACTCACTACAGGAGCCCTATGTCTCTCTTGTCCTGAGCATCCCAGAGCTGGGCACAGCACTCCAGATGTGCCTCACAGGGCTGAGAAGAGGGACAGCATCCCTCCCTGACCTGCTGGCAATGCTCTTTCTGATGCACCCCAGGACACCATTGGCCTCCTTGGCCTCCAGCAAGTTAATAACTTGCAAAGAAGTTACTGATGAGACATGACAAGGCTAAACCATGGAACAGATCTTTGCCTGATGTAAATCAGCATAGCTCCGGGAAAGTCAAGAGAGGAATACTAATTTGTGTCACAGCTGGTAGTTTATTTCGTTGAACATGTATTTTACTTCTTTATTTTCCATGCAGGATCAGAGTTACTCATCTGTTCATCTCTGTACTCCAGCCAGGATTCCCTTAGTTTGATAATCCTTCATTTTTGTGTAATATCTTAATCACTTCTGATGCAATTGCTTAGGATATTGTGGCTATGTAGAGGATTATAATTTGAAGTGAGAAGCAAAGCAGCTGGAACAGAAGAATTCGTAGTGGTCATACTGAATTTTTTACTGTCTTTCATTTCAGATGCTTCATTACTTTGGTGATAGCCATAGAGAATACGGAGTGTGGAGAGTGAGGATTCTGTCATGGTGAAATGGCAACCTGTGGTTTGTCAGTCCTTGCCCAGAGTAACACCTGCTGGCCCATGACACCTCCTGAATGCAGAGGGAGTCTGATTTCTGTATTAAGCGGAGAGTACAAGGCAATACTCAAAAAGTATTAGAAGAATTATGACAGAAATAATTGGTTTTGAAATATAATAGGGCTATTTCTCCTAAGGCCTTTTTTTTTTTTTAATTAAGTGTATCCCAAGCAAATGCCTCCAGACAGTAGTTACTGCGGGACAAAAATCTCTTTCCATAGTAACTGTTAAATATATAAAATGCTGTTGGAGTCTCTACAGGGAAGCACATTCAATGCAGGCACTGGACAGGTCGTAAAGTGGCTGCTCTCAGACCTTTTAACACAATACAGTTAATTTACAGACATTTCTTCTCTGAGGAAACATTTTAGGCCTCAGTCCTCTGGCGTCAGACTGGGTTAGTCGCATTCAATCTATTAGAAATCTCTGAGGTCTTTTATGAGTGGTTCAATAATAGATGCTTCATGTTATGACATAATATGGTTTAAAAAAAGCTGGTAGAGTACTAAAAATATAGTAGAAAGTTTTGTGGTTTTATGATGTGATGCTACTGGGACAGACAGTGGATGATACTTTAGAGCTTTTCATAGCACAGGACTGGACATCTCCTCAGACCTTTTTTAGACACAGGGAAGTTATTTGGGACAAATAGTTAACTAACCAAGGTATGCCTAGGCCATTAACAAAAAAACGTCTTTATTGAACCAAAATTATTCACAAATGGGGGTCAAAGATGCAATTTTTTCCCCTTTTGAGTTGTGCTCCATTTTTAGAACTCCCAAAATTAAGCTTCAAAGGTGAAAAGAGGCATTGATTAAACAAAATGTAATTTCAGAAACAAATTCTACATTTCAGATGGAACAGAGCTTTTTATTTGGAAAAAACAGGGATTTTTTAAAATTTTAAGTTATTTTTCCACTTTTTGGCTGAAGAGCTGCATTTCTGTGAAATCCTAACACTGGGTCAGCCCATCAATGCTCCTCACCTGCCGGTTTTTGGCTGATGTGGATGGAAGAGCCCTTCACACGCAGGGCTCACCAGCCTGCTGAGCTCCCAGTGCTTCCAGTGCCTTCCCTGCCCATCGCTGTTTTTCCCACTGCTGCTGTCCCCCATGTCACCAGGGGCAGGGTGGTGGCAGCTACAGGTGCACTGGTGGCAGCAGCTGGAGTGGTGGCAGGAGATGGGAGTTGAGGTGTTCCAAATTACGGTTTGTGGGCTGTTTCCAAAGGGCTTCATCCTTCAGGGGCTTTCAGCCTCTATCAGATTGTCCTGGGGATTCTGTGGGAGCGGTGGCAGCTCAAGGGCTCTGCCTGCCCTCAGTGACAGGCAGAACTGTGGCACAGGACCTGCTCAGCCCTTTGCCTGCTGAGATGACAAATGGCACCAGCAGCCTGCTGAGGGGAGCGGATCTCAGTGCAATGTGACCTCTTTGATCACACACTTAGCAATTCCAAAATGAAATTTCACTCCAGCCTAATTTCTGCTGCTGTTTTCCATCTTGATAACAAGGGTACAGTAAGTTCTGTGTAAACTGATTATCTGCCCCTCGGGCCGCTCTTTTGTTTGTGCTCTGTAAGCCCTTATGAGAGGCTTTTGTTTCCCACAGATGTTGATTGTGTTGTACTGCATCAAAAGGAAATGATCTCTGCCTCAGCTGAGGCTCGCTTTGAACATGCTTTTACACCGTATCCACACAATGATTGCTCTTGATTTCAGGAGGAGAGAATTAAGATATATAGAGCCAGACACCATTATGTTCAGCTGTCTGAGCAGGAGTATGTAGTCTAATACTTTTTGGACTTTCAGGGAAAACAGATTGAATTTCTCTCTTCTTTTGCCAGGAAAAGAAATTGCAGGGAATGAAATTATGTCCTGAAGAGCTTTAATTCCTTTGAGTGATGTGAAAAGCCGTATAAATTTCTAGATGATAGATGGCAAAGGGATACCCAGACAACACTGAATCGTTCAAACAACTCTGCTGCATGATTTCATCACACCCCCACATCCCCCCTCAAAATGAAGCTGATGACAGTGGTAAATGATTGGAGAGATAGAATGGACAAAATAGACGGTGGCTGAACCCTGGGGGGTTATGAAAGCAGAATTGCAAACTGAATGACAGAAAGTTTTTAAAAATCTTAAGTGCATTTAATCTCCATCAGGAATTTCCAGCTTCTTGGATAGCAGAGTGGTGTTCTGAAAACCTTGGAGCAGTTTTCAACCCTCAAGAAGAATAATGCAATTTCATTCATGGGTTTGTTTTTCCAATGAAATGATGACAAGTTGAGTGCTCTATCACCACTTGTTCACAGCTCCAGTGCTGCCCCTCCTGCCTGGTCCTTCCTCTGTCTCACAGAGTGGCAAAGGCAGGATGTGCTGAGCCCTTCACCAGCTGGCAAACCTGGAGTAACTTACAGCTGGTAGTCCTTGTACAAACCCTAATCCTGCCCCCCTAGAGGAGCGAATCTGCCTGTCTCTCCATTACGAGAAATTTATGCCACCGTGTCATTAGCTTTCCTTCTCCGTTGCACTTTATGCTGAAGGAATAATAGAGCTCTGTATTATGAAATCTCCTTCCATTATTTAGCAATCCAATCACATCCTGGCATGACTTTGCTTTTCCCCGTGGTAAGTTTTCCAAGACAGAACTTAATAAATATTTTCTGCACAAATGCTACTGTATCCAGAATGCTCTGTAATACTGGAATGCAGTCCTTTCTTGGTGGATTTGGGATTAGAAATGGAATTGCCAGATTCCTGGATATATTTTGAAAAAATACATCAACATTATTTAGACATAAACATAGATAAGTGGGTTTATTGGTTTTTTTTAACAATTATACTTTTTTTTGTACTTTGAATTAAGAATTTTATACTGAAGCATAAATGATTATGTGGATTAGTAGCTGACTGAGCAATGAGGCAAAATAAAAATCCAGACTATCTTGAATTTAAGTGTTACAGCAATTAACTTTTTAACATTGATTGTACGAGTACAGAATCCAGAACTCAGATTTAGAACACAGACTATAAGATATTTTCTGCATGAACTTAAATCGTGGTAGAAGAGATGCTGCAGACTAAGGTTAGGCACATCAGAATAAGGTTAGCCACATCTGAAGAGCATTTCAAGGTAGCAGGAGTGCAGACCAGTCTATGAGCACCTACTTCGAATGAGTTGAGAGAGAACAGGAATGAAATTTAACTCATTGTCATGGAATCAGAACCCCAGGAGCCTGGCTCTGTGCACTGAAAGTGAATATTTCTGTGCCATCTGCTGAAGCTCTTTGGTCTGTGTTAAAAAAGTGCACAGAGTGCACTCTTCATAGATTGACTAAAAGTGAAGGTAGTGGAATGATCTTTGATGCAGCAGCTCGGTGCTTTGAGCTCCAGTTTAGGCAGTGAAAGAGCAGCAGGTTCCTCTGGAAATAATTCATCCTCCCTCCACCACCTGCTGCAGGAGTGTGAGCAGCCAGGGATGAAGGGGCTGGGAAAGGCACTTCGTGCTGCAGATCTTGGTGCTGTGTCTTCATGGCCAGGAAGGTCCAAAAGGCCACAAGTGGAAAAATATATCCTGCGGAGTTTGGGTCAAGGCATCCCTCAGGGCTGAGCACATCCTGTGCCTCTGTAGTCTCTGGCTCCCTGTTTATGTGCTTCCCAGTTCCTGATGGGACTGATGGCTTCCCCAAAAAAATAAGAAGCAGTGCTGGGAAATTACAAGTTTAGGTACCTGGAGAATTTGAAATTCAAACTGGGAGTTGATTCTTTCCAGTGTTACTCAAAAGCTGATGTGCTTTTTTTGGGACCTTCATTTACCCACCTAGATCATGCAGCTTCTTGCTTCATGACACTTAAAAATCTTTAAAATCTGATTCTGGTCTTTGAAGTAGAAATTAAAAATCTCAGAGTCCTGGTAAGCCTTTAAGAATGAAATGTCAAATACCCCAAGTTTGAAGCTTTATAAGAAAAACACTGTGTTGACACTTAACTAAAATGAAAAATGATTGCTCCTAATGACTTTCCTTTATAGCAGAGTTTACACTTAAAAGGGTAAAAATGTATTTGATTTCGGGCAGCTTCTTCAGATTTTCTAGAAGTAAGAGGCAATATGATCACTACTTGGTTTTCAAGGTAGAATCTCTTTTAAGTTATTTATTGATATATTTTCTAATTAATCACTCCATTATTTGGGTTTTTTTTCAGACAGTCTACTTCACAAGGAAGAAGGTTATCAGTAGATTACATTTACCAAACCACAGGAGCGTTGCATATTGGTGTGGTATTTACAGCTAAGTTCTCTAATTCTTACTTTCTTTGAACTGATTTTGTCGCATTTTTTTGGTTCAGAATATAAAAATTGACAATGTGAAATGTTAGTCTGAGGGTTGAATTAATTGAAACTTTTCATTCCCAATGCTTTTAATTTTAGTAACACAGAAAATATTCCAAATTCAGAGCCTTACATCTTCTCATCAGAAAGGATATACTTCTCAGTAATGGGTTGTCAGGTTTTGAAGTCTTTTGAGTGCTGAGGGAATATGTACTGAAAATAATCAACTAAACTGGTTTTGGCCTCGCAAAGCTAGTCTGTCATGGAAATGCATTTCAAAACACGTGGGGATGTTTCACCAATGTGGCAGACAGCATTGTTGGTACTGATACGTTCTGCAGTCTCTCTGCTGAGTACCAGCACTTACACCCAGAATTCATGCTCTGGAGTAAGGATACTAATCCTTTACATGTTCAAAAGAGAAAAGGTGAGGGAAGGATTGAAAGTCAGGGTTAAACTCCAGTTTGGTATAATTAGGGAGCTCGGCTGTGTAATAGAATAAGAATGTAGAATGTAATAATGTGCAATAATGTAAAGTGTTGCCTTTTCCCTTCTCTCCCAGATCGTTTCTTTTTCCCTGCTAGGGTGTCATGTCACATCTTTCCTAGGTTTACTGGAAGTCACTTTTCCCTGGTTATTTGTTATTGAAGCTGATCCAACATTAGTGGAAAGAATTATTCAGAAGCAAAAGGTTCTCATTTTGACGTGCTTTCTCTTAGCCTCAAAATCTCCATTTTCTGTTGTTCTGGAAATGCAAATACCCTGTCACCTGCTGAGAGCAGCCACCCCGAGCTGCTCCAAGGTGGGTACAATTTGCTGCCTTGTGCAGAGCATGCTGGTGCTGGCAGGTTGTGGCAGTCCAGGTTTGGAGGTATGGGGGAGGTCAAGAGCCATCTGGTCCTGTGGTTATGGCTGTGTGAAGGGCTTAGTGGGTGCAACGACGTCCTCTGGCCACACTAAAATGCATTAAAAGCATTTGTGGTGTTGTGGAAGCCCTTGATAAAGCCAGACCCAAGTTTTTGAGAGAAGGTGTTTGCGTGATGTGCATTTGCATTTCAGGGTGCATTAAGGTCTCCTGATCACAGAGACAACTGGCGGTAGGCACTGGGTAAAGGATTTCTGGATTACCCACAGCAGAAAATGAGGAATTGCCTGGTGGTGGGGAAGGAAATCACATCCCAAAATTCCCTACAGGTGGTGTGGGCATCTGCTCTGTCCAGTGCTGCTGATCCCATTGCCCTGCCAGGCAGCAATGCCCTCTGCTGAGAAAACTCAGCAAGGTCAATTCCATCTCCAAGGCAAGCCAGAACCCAATGCTCTGAAAGCCTCAAAACACAGTGGCCTGAATGATAATTTCAGTCCCTCACTTTGTCACTATTGATTGGCCTCTGCTGGATCGATGCAGGCAGATTAAATGTGAGAATGAATGAGGAGAGCTACAAGTAATGACTGGCAGAATCTTCCAGCAGTTTGCTGTACAAGTGCCAGATTGTGAGCAAAGTGTGTCTGTGGCTGATTGGAGTGTAAGGAAGTTTTAGGATGACTTGAACAGAAGGTCTCATTATTTTTGTTTGAATGTAAATACACTGATTATTTCATCTGAGAAGAAGAGAATGTTAGGTTTGTGCTTTTTTCTATCTGTGTGCTGGAAGACAGAATATTTCATAAATGTTGGTGAAAGCAAGCCATTTTTGATCTCTGTACTCCCTTCAAATCCTGGGTGTTTGTCATGGAAACAAAGCCAGCTGTAAATCTGTTATATTTATTGCTTTGCATAGTTGCAAAGATGACCTCCATTGAAAACCCCTCCTTGATAAGTAATTAAAAATTGACTCACTTGCTCATCCTTTTTGAAAACATCTTTGTAGCTCATTTCCGAATTTAATGAGCCTGACTTCAAACTAATTCAAGATTTAACAGCTACTTTTACTGCTGAGAATTGTCAGCAGCAGCCCTGGACAGTCTTGGCTCATTCAGCAGGCAGAAATGTATAAACCCTTTAAAACTCTCTGTTCTCTCCAAAGCCATGGCAACGCAGGACACGAGTTTTTGGCTGCCCACACCTCTGACTCTTGTTGCTGACCAGTTGTGTGCAGAACCTGCTGTTTTCACACTGATTTCCAAGATTTCAGCCTTTTGCCTGCTAGTGTGTATCCATGCCCATGCCTGTAATTTGCTGGAGATTTCTGTGGGGTTAGCGCCCAGGAGAAAAAAAAAAAAATTAACCACTCTGCCTGTGCCCATCTTGATAAGAGTGCAGTTTTTCAATGCTTTACAGATGCATGAGAAAATGCATAAACTTCCTGATGTTCACTCTTCCTCTCAGGTTCCCTCAGATGAAGAGATGTGACATGATGTATAAACTTCAGTGACAGTGTCTTAAAAGTAAAAAGAAACAGAAGAAAATTAGGCAAATGGGAAAGGCAGATTTTTTTCCCTGGCTTAGTGAAACTGATGTCAATTATTTTGTTTTTTGGGCAGGGGGAATTTCATCTTTCCTCATTGGCCCCTGTTAACATATTAAACTTTATATGCATGCACCCTGAGACTGATATGAGCCTAGCCTGACGTGCTGATCACCTCTTTATTTTATTATGTTTGTATCTTCAGCTGAAACACAGCCTATTAGGAGATATCGACCCTCACCCAAAAATTAGGTTCTGTTTTCACAACACACAGTTCTCATCTCTTTAGGTTCCTGCTCCAAGTGTATGTCTGGGAAGTTAGATGAGTGAAATGCAAAACCCAATGACTGTTGAAGCCTGGGGATAATATTCTGCAGCATTTTAAACCCAAGATATCACTTGTCAGTGCAGAGAAAGCCCAGTTATGTCATTATTTTTCTCCTTGTTACACAGGCAAGGCTGGCAGAGTGTGCTGGAGAAAGTAGCACAGCCTGAACAATTTTCCCATTCCTGGTTACCCAGTGCTGGAGGCAGGACACAGGAGTAGATGGGTTTAGGATCTAATGGAATAGAGTTATTCTAATGTGCTTGTGCTCAGATGATTGCTAATGTGACATTAAACTCTAATCCCTTTTCCTCCTAGCTCCTGTAAAATAAATTGTGGTTACCAATTTTACCTTATAGCTCTGCACTTAAATTAAGTGTAAAAAAATGGAGTATATGAATTGGCACATAGAGAGATGAAGGCTGGTAATATTTACTCTAGCTGACCCTTTACAAATGTATTTATATGGGATTTATTTAAGATTAATAAGATAGTCATGATTGAAAATATGAAATAAGTTTGAGTGGGGTTTTTTAGGGTTTGGGAGTTTGCTGGGGTTTTTATTTTTTTAATGTTTTGTTTACTTTGTGCTTAATTTTATATGTGTGGCTCAAATGGTCTAAACTCAGAGTGAACTTAGCTGATAAAAACTAGATGTACAGGGTTGTGTGTCTGTGCATACACAAAGTCCTGACTTTGCTGTGGTTTCCCTGCTGGGGATCTGGAAGGAAACTCACCAAGACCTTCCTAATCTTTGCTTTGCTTCTCCTCTGCTCTGTGTGCCTGGCTGATGGGCCTTTCTTAAAAATGAGAGTGGCAGAAAAAGAAACTTTGAGAGGATTTATGGAGTCTTTTGTTCTCCTTTTCGTTCAAAGGAAACTTTGTTAGGCATAGGATTTTCATTTTGTTTCAAGGACTAAAATGGTTTTGGTTCTTGCCTTAATAAAAGGAGGTTTCTTCAAGAGTTACAGTGATGTTTAAATTATTATAACAGCTAAACCCAGGTACTAAGACGCTATAATTTATATAGAAGTAAAATAAGCAACCCTCTGCAAATGTGTGTTTGTTTTCCTTGGTAGCAGCCTTTCCTTTTACAGACCCCAGCAGTTCCATGGTCGCCTTTGTCAAAAAATTACCATGTTGTTTCTGACTGGAAAGAGATGTTTGTCTCAAGTAAATTGTAAAGTGGGTAGCTGCAGGATTTCTTCCAGGCAATTTGCTTCCATTATGTATATAAGAATCACATGCTAATTTGTGTTTTTTTATGTAAACATGTGGGGTAGACTTGCAGCAGTCAGACTCTTTGTTCCCAATATGATTCCCACTCGCATTCCTGCTGCTAAAGAGCCAGCTGAAGGGGAAAGTTTCAGCTCATGGACAGGAGGCTTCAGCCAGCAGAAACAGCCTCTCTAAATTTTTCCAAAAATGCTTATTGAAGAAAGATGGATTTATTGTCTTTGCTCCCATCGGTGTCAAATGTGTCTCACAAAACTTGCACGGAGCTCACAGGCAATGGCACAGGGATGAGTTCACCTCGGAAAAGGAGAGGTTGTGGGATTTAAAAATGAGGGTGAACTCACTCTGTGGCTGCAAATGCTCTCTTAGCTGAAGATGCTGCCTTTGGGAGGAAAATTGGGTGCTGCCTTGGCTTGGTTTTGCTGGCAGCCACCCCTGTCCCATGCCTTTGTCATGCCCTTTGGTCCCCTGCAGGCTTTGGGGCTGTGCTGGATGCTGTGCTGATGAACTTCTTGAGAATGCTTTGGTGCCATGAGTTGTTTGGCAGTTTGTAATCAGGGCAATTTAAAGACTCAAATCTTTAATCAGAGGGAAAGAACCCTTCAGAAGAGGCATCTTATGTGAAAAAGAATGTCTGGGTCATGACTTATTATCTACTTTGTGCCAAGATAATCTGACAAATTAGAACTGAGGGTGTTGGGGATTACATTCAATTTTTAGGTTTTTTTTCCCCCAGGAACAAAAATGCATGATCTGTTTCATACTCTGAAAATGCACATATACAGGGGGGTCTGTCTGGATGGTAACAGAAAGCCTGCAAATGATATTTTGCCACATGTGCTGTCTCTTTGGGGATCTTCCTCCAGTCCAGACCCTCATGGGTACATTAAAAGGAAATTTCCTTGTGTGAACTTAACACAATTTCCTAGGTCCAGTTGATAGTCTTTTTACAAAATATTCCCCCTCAAATAAGATGAATTCCAGCCAGACAATTGAGTATTTATTGTGCTTTTGCTCTTGAAATCAAGTGGGCTGCTTTTAATCAGTTTCATGTGGAATCTATTAATTTTACAATTATCTCATCAGCAAAATTTCCAATGGGGTCTGATAGAAAGACCGACAATCTACAGAGATCAAAGAAAATCATATAAATGGCCCTTTTAAACCATGAGCTGGAAAGACAATGAGCTCTGCAATACTGACAGAGCTGATCTCCAAACTTCACAAAATTTCCCTCATTCTGTGTGAGTAATAGGTTTTGGCATGTTTGCTTTCATTTTTTTAAATAAATGAGCATAGCACTAGCTGTTTTCCCTTAGCATCAAGGGAATTTTAATTTCACTTTGTTTTCATGTCTTGTGAGCTATCACAACAATGTAGCCTTTACAAATAGTGTAACAAACAAATACATTTTGGGGTTTTTGAGCTCTTATTCCAAGAGTTCTCTTGTGTTTAGGTGTCCTACTTAAGACATCCCAAATGTCAAATGGGAATGAAGATACTCTGAGCTATGCCTAAATGGTGACTTGTTCAAGGCCCAGAAAAAAAAAACTTATAAAAAGAACCTGTTCACTGTGTCACTGCAGTGTGCTCTAACCATTATCTTCTTCTCTTTTTGCTTGACAGAGTATGAAAAAAAAATCACCCTTCTCGAGAAGAAGGCAGAATCACAAATCATCTGTTCTCCCTCAATTTCTTTCCCTTGCAGTTCTTAGCGGAATTTGAAGAAACCTTATTTGTGAACTAAAAGCAAATTGACTGACCAAAAATGTCAATGCACCTTCCATCAATGGATTTAAATAGTGAAATTATGCAGCGATTTCCCAGTGTTTACATACCAAATTAGCAAATGCTGGAAATGCCAGCAATAATGCCAGTTCTTGTCCTGTTTACTTTCCATAGTTGAAATCCTGTATAACCTTTGCTGAAACCTTTCAGAAAATTGAAGTCATCTGAGTTTAGCTTGCTTTGACTCAGGAATTTTTCAACATTTGTGTTTCCCTCAGCTCTTCCAGCCTTCAGGAACTTGTTCATTTATAATTTGGCAAAAGTCTGGAGGTATGATCCAAATCCTTTTTGTTCATATAGGATTTTAATTTCTGCCCAGCTTTGTGCTATATTTATTCATAAAGGGAAGTAACAACCCAAAACACATGGCTGCTACTTTATTGTAGTGTTGTTATTTTAGTAGAGGGACACCTTCTTTTTCCCCTTTTCCCAGCAGAACTGGGCTGAATTAAGTCAAGAATCCAGGAATTTTACTCTTTGGTCTTGAAGTGTTTTACCTCAAAGTTTTGAATCTCTAAACTGGATTAATATGTCCTTATTCCATAAGAAAAGAAGCAGACAATAGCAATTGTAAAAGATCATAAATATATTTGCTTTTGATATTGTTTTGTTCAAATCTTAGCAAGAGTAATGTTATAATTATTATAATAAGTATAGATAATTTAAAATATATTAGTTTTTGATGTTGGTTGTATGATCTGATATTCTCAGAGATCTATTATACAATATTCCAAATTTTCGTTGGAAGCTCCCTTTAAAAAAAAAATTACACTGTATCCTCAGTTGCCTGCCATATGGTAATGGAATAACACAGTGAATTTAAATAATGGTCCACTGCTAAAAGAATGAATCCTTGTGTCCAAGATGAATTCTCAGAGTTCCTGTAACATTTTAATGTGTCTGAGGTGACATGGAGAGAACCATTAAACAATACCTGTATTGAGGTCTTTCTTTCTCAAACTTTTACATCCATTTGTTGCCTTTTTCCCACAGTACCTTTTTTAGGGTATTTTTGAAATCCCTCGTATATGTGAGAAAAACAAGTCTTCAAGATTTCTTTAATTTTAATCTGGGATTTAAAAGTTCATTTCCTATTCCTTCGCTGTATTAGTGGAAAATGAAACAGTGGGATATCAAAACCTGAGCATATTCCTGTTTCAGGTATTGTCTAAGGATCCAGGAGCAGGGAGAGCTGCAGGGATGGGTCAGATTTATGGTTGGTCTTGAGGATTTGAAGGTCTTTTCCAACCTAAGTGATTTTATGACAGGTATTTTATTTTATTACCCCACCTGGCATAGTGAAAAAGTGCATGGAAGCCGTGGGGCTTTCTAACTTTTTGTCACACTTGAAAAGAAGGAAGAATGTCCAAAACAGAGAGGCTGTGAGACACAATAGCAAGGAAAAATCCCTCCTGTGCATCTAAGTATGGAGACAAAGCCTGCGGAAGTTTTACTGGTCTTTAAATTTAGCATATTGGCTTTTTGGAAAGTGTGGTAACTAATCAGATATGGCTCCTCTGCATATTTTTATGATTCTAAGGCAATGCGTTGTCAGGCCACTGCTGGTTTAATGTGACAGCTTAATTTTAAAAAGAATACAACATCGAAATCAAAAATATATAGTTTGTACTTCATCAAATTTTCCAGTTTTATGTCTCCTGTCCTTTTTACAACGTAGTTTTAGCAGTAATCATAAAAAGTGAAGGCAGGCACATATGATACAGATATAAAAGAAGAAATTGCTACCAAAATTTAGTCCATGCACTGATTTTATAACAGAAATTTGAGGAAAATATAAACATTATAATTCCATTTTTCCACTTTAGGGCTGTTTCCTTGTCTAACTCCACAACTGAGAGTATTTGTTTCATTATAATCACCTGATTATTAATGACACAGCCACTGAGCAATTGAATTTCCAAATTAATAAATCCCAGTATAAAAAATTTCTATAATGAATGCTTATCTTCTTGTACATTCCAAGCAGGCTGGCTTTAATTTTCTATCCCTTTTTTTTCTTTTTTACTCATGATTACAATGTTATTGTAACATAAAACCTTTAATTGGAGAAAAAGAATATGACTAATGTAATATCACCATCAGGAATAGTCAATAAATCAATGTTTTCTGTCAAGAAGTCTGTAAAGCCATTAGTGCACTTCACCTTCATCCATTTGTGTGAATGCATTGTGTTGCACCACTCTTCCCTCCAGTTCTTTTCCAAGCTTGCTGGTCTAGATAATTACACTCCCCTGAAAAGTGTATTTCCTTCCAGCTCTGTGTTTGTGCAGTGCCCAAAATATACCNACCTTCCTTTTGAAAAGGCAGATTTGCAAATTCCTGCTCTCCCTGTTAATGCCACACATAGATGGAGCTGCTGCTATTTACCCATTATATTGTCTAATAAATAATAATAATAAAATTATAGAGAGCTTATGAGGAGATTAAATGTGTTTCCCCTCAGCAGTATGAATATTGACTCTCGAAGGCTCTTCCTGCCAGAGCAGAAACATGCAATTTTGTTACAGCCTCAGAGGTAAATACTGGTATTTGAACAGTGCTCAGAAGGCATAATGAAGTGTTTTAGTTGCTCCGTGCTTCATTTCTGTAGATTCAACAATTTCTGTGGAGTTCTGATAGTGGAGAGGAAAGCTTTTTCCCTTTCAGAGAATATTCAGTGTTTAAAATGTGGGAATCCTACTGTACTGAGGATTTATGTGATAGGCTTCCATTTATATGGGATTCTTTCTCATAAGAAAGTTTGAGTTCTTGTTAAGCTTTGACTGATATAAATTCTGCTATCTTAAGTATCTGTCAGAAAATGACAGGTAACATTATGCAGGTGGAATCTGGATTTCTCTGAGAGGAAAAACAACCCCAAAACAATTTCCTTCCTCCACCTAGAGGGAGCACAGAGTGGGAAGCAAAGTGAGTGAGTGGAAGTGACACTAATGAAGGATACAGTGTTTCATTACTGTACTACATTAAACATGTGTAACAACCTTGTGTATGTAACTAAATCTGGGACAGGAAAATACACCAGATAACTTGGAAGACAGAAGAACAGGCTGTCCTGATTTACGGTGTCAAATCCTGATGTTTTAGGGGTGCTTTCACCCTTCAGCTGAATCCAGTTGGACACAGGAAGCATGGGGAAGGGGAAAGGGTGGCTCATGGAATGAAGTAGGAAATGGTCAAAGGCAAGAACAGGTTAACTGTGAGGAGAGAAGCAGGAAAGATCCAGTGAGGAGCTGGGCAGAGGAACGCAGGCACAGGGGCTGTTGCACAAGGGCATCTCTGGTGGCTCTGTGACCTTTGGCAGAACATTTCTCATTCCAGGGCTGCTTCAGCTACAGCTGGGGATTTGAGAGCCTGAATTTGCTGATTTCACAGCATGATCTGGGTTGTGCCTGGACAGTCCTGTTCTTCCTGGCTCACTGCTCACACAGCCTGTGTCTTCTGAGGTAGGTAACTTGTAGTGCCTGGGGTTGGGGGATGGTTATGGGTCTGAAAGCTTTGTACTTTCAGCAGCAAGAGAGAAAATACTGCTGAGGGAAAGGGCTTTGTGTGGCCCTTATTCCCTGATGTAGGGCTGGGAATGTGTACTTGGGTTTGCGATCCCATGTGTGTGGGGGGTTCATCCTTATGTCAAAGGTGTGTTAGCAGTGTCAGACCTCAGGTAAGGTTCACCTCACAGGATATGGGATCTGAGGGAAAGAAGTGTCCTGTTCAACGTTTGTCAGGATAGCAGCAGCTGGAGAGCACCTGGAAAGGAAAAGTTCTTTTATTATTTTGATTGAAAGGCACGGATATGAAAGAGTGTGTAAAACTACAGTGTGAGCATCTCTCTTGTGTTCTCAAACAGCATCTCTGTTCTACACTGGGTAATAATATACCCATACTGAGATCAGAGTTTGATCCTGAAACTCACTATGGAAAATTTTGTATGAGGAAAGAGAGAGTGGTCCTGGACAGATAATAAATACAGAAGAGTTATATCAAATAATATTTCAAAAGTGTTGCAGATAGAAAATTATATATCCCACATGTTGCATGAAACTAAAAAAAAAAATTCTACTGAGTTGTGGTGGGAATGTCTTTAGCTGGAGCTCTGGGTGTCACCGTGCCCTGCTTAGTCCTGACCTCCAGCCAGCATCTTAAAACTCAGGCCAGGAGCCACGGTGAGCACTATTTTCAGAGAATAGTTTTCCTCTCCAGATTGAGGGTTTCAAAAAAAGAAAATGTGTGTGCAAATGCACGGCGCTGCTCTCCTTGTTCTCCTTTCCTTGAACTCAGTTATTTTCAGTATTTTCAGAATACTTTTCAGTCATTGTGTCCTCAGCTTTCCTAAACAGTTCCTTATTCTGTTATTTAAGGAATAGCCTCCTCCCCAAAAGCCTACTTTTTACCAGCTGTACTCAGCTACTGAGAAACATGCAGAAGGTTCGCCTGCTAATCTCTGTTTAGAATTATTTATCTGTTGCCCCTGTAAAATCTTCCCGGGGTCATTACTGCTCAGTTGTGTCACCACACAGCATTTCAAATCAAAGAGCCCTTTGTCTGTGGGTGGATGGAATAGGGTTGCTGCAGTCAGGGTGCTGCTGGAGCTGTGGAGGGTCTCCTTGAAGCTGGTCCGACTGAGACAGGAGTCGGGTAAATCCTACTGCCAAGGGCACTCACTAGAATAAAACTACAGTTTGTTCCGGTGTGGCATTTCCATCCTTTATAAAACTTTGCTTGGCTGAAATTTTGTTTGCTGGATTCTAAAAAGTGATGTGCATCCTCATGAGGGCATGATTTGCTGTAATAACGGATGTGGATGCTGCTGCTGTATTTAAATATTCAGTATGAAAATGTTTGTGTGGGCATCATGAAAACTTCCTGTGTACTTCAAACTGGAAGCAGAAACAAAGCCATGCATTTGATTTATAGAGAGAAAGAATAAAAAACCAGCCCAAAACAGGCCCTGCAGCAATGGTATGAGAATATTTTAACAGCCCTAGACCCTGCAGGGGATTGGAACTAGGGAGCACAGTTCTTTTTTCCCTCCTCTGATCAATAGCTGCTGTGCTGCTGCAGGTTTCCCTATCCAGCAGCCTCCTCGTGGAGAGCTGATCCCTCTTCCGCTTCCCAAAGCCGTGCATGCAAAGCACCAGGAGGATAAGCTGGGAAAAAGGGCTGCATGAGTGATTGTGTGTGAGGAGGGGAGTGTGGACTGTCTTGACTCCAAAAGTGCTTCTGGCTTGTGCAATCCTGCCCATGGCACTCGTGAGGCCAACACCTGTGTGTGTTGAACCCACTCAAGGCAAGGCAGATGGTTGGATTAACAACAAATATTTTTTTTCAGAACACGTTGTTTCCTGCTGCATTGTGAGCTGAGGTTGTACTAACTTCACAGTCAAGTAAAATTTAACTTCTGATGCACAGCACACGATGATTTTTGGAGACAGAGTTACTTGTGTCTCCTATGGTGTCTATAGAAGGCATAATATTTGACACCATCTGTCTTCAAAACCATCGGCTAGTACCTCCTGAACCTTGCTTACACAACACTATAACATACTTTTCAAAGCAAATCAACCTCTGAGAGTGCTGGTTTTGCCAGAATTCTGGATGTTCGTACCACAGCAGAGAGACTTTCCACCTCCACTTTCTCAGTTTGGCAGGAAAAGTATTCCCTAATTTGCTTGGTGTGATGAAAGCTGCCTCATCTCTTCTCCAGCCTTCTGAAACCAATGTCTGTTAAAGAGCAAAGCATGTTATGGGGCTTGAGATTTGGTGGTGACATGGGCCTGTGGTTTGAAATGATTTTTCATTTATGCAGCTCTAATTATTGTGGGTCAATATTTGTCTGGCACAAGCGTTTCCCAAATGTTGTGACAAATGGCACTGGTGAGAGAACACCTCTTTGTTCTTCACAACTCCAGCCTCATGAGTCACGTCCTGGGGGGTCTTGTAACATACAGATCATCTCATCGATGTTAGACTGAATAAATATGGATTTGCTGCATCCCAGTAATGATAACGGCAGCTAAAATCCCTGGCTGTTTAAATTGCACCTCATTTCTACCAGGGATGGAGAATTTAATGAAATTGTTTAGCAGATGAAGCATTATATAGATCCCTTTAGACAAAATGAATGGCTTTAGCTAATACTGTTCTCCTGAGATGGAAAGGAGCAAGTGTATCAAAAAGCATCATGTTTAATCTCATCATTTTCCTCTCCTAAAGGCTTTCGCGAGTTATTAGGTGAAGCTATTTGGATGGAAAACATGTACATAAGGGATGAGTATTTCACTCAAGTATGTTATTTAGTTTTTGAGAGGCACCATTACTTATGATCCTGACCAAAATGATGGATGCACTCAAATGGGTTAAGTTGAAGCCACTGTTATATGGATCACCTACCAAAATCCAATTGTGTTGGAAAAGGGGGAAACGTAGAATGGGAGAATTCCTGTGTGCTTGAAAATACAAAGACTATCATCTGGGCGTGTTTTTCTGTAGCGCTGCAAGAGCCACTTCAGCGTCGGAGAGAAAATATTACTTCCTTGGCTCACCTGGGGAAACACGGCAGAGTACTTGAGTATTTTTTGACAGCTACAAAAATCCACTTTTTTGTATTTGGGAACCTATGAAATTTGTGCCATTACTTTTCCACCAAAGCTGGCAGCTCAGTGCCTCAGCCTAGCAATTTTTGCATTTTCATCTCCTGCTGGTGACAAGGAGGAGCTGGTGGCTGGTGGCAGAGGATGAATGTGAGCTGCATGGGGGGACAGGGGGATCATGGCCCAGCTGAGCTCAGCTTGTGTGGCTGTGGCAGAGCACATCAACCCTGCTGCACCCTGATGGAAGCAGCTGATTAAGACAAGCCATTAGGAGTAGCTGCCGTGTTTGATTAATTCAATAACAGGCTGAACAAAACATATGGGAGTGTGTGTGTATGAAGATGCGTGCTTTGACAGAGGCTGTATATAGACACTCTGGCTTTGACAGTCTGAAATCTATTAATGCTTTAATTAAAATGATCTGTGGAGCAGGTGAGGAATGCATCAGGACCACTCTCACAGGAGAAACAGCACCAGAATGTATATAAAACAGCAGTGATTCAGTTTCTGTTGTTTTCCAATGCTTGTTTTATGCTCTTTTATGGATATGAAAACAAAATCTTTATAACTTTATATATTCCCTTTAGCATAATGCTTCCCTTCTCTTCCCCTGTCCCTGCAGCACCTGAATTCTTTGCAACAGGAGAAAATTTTGCTATAAGCAATGGAAAGTGAAGTAGGTGAACCCATTTCTGCCTGAATATGCCAGGGGGCAACTGGATAGAATCAAGTTTTATCTAGGATTTAAGACACCCAAAGATTATCTTACCTGCCTTTTTTGTGTCAGATCTATGAGCTATTCCTTCAGTGCTTCCCCACTCCCTTTTTCAGGATTGTACTCTCTCCATGCTGATATTGTTTCGTGAAAAGAATTTTCCCTTCTCCCAGTTCTATTCCTACTAAAGTGTAAGTTGTGGCTCTGCTACTAAGGCAATCAAGATTTGCACTTCAACTTGTGTTGCATTTGAAGAGCCAAAGATTTATTCTTTCCTTGTTAAAGCCTCTGATCGCATCACTGGCTGAGTTAAAAGCTCTTGTCTGGTATAAAAGCTAATTCTGTTTCATTGATGACGATGAGAACCATATTTACAGTGGTTTGACTATTGTGTGACATCATTCTAGGACAGCTTAAAAATATATCCTGACACAGATGTAGGTTGCTGTCAGAGAGGGCAGGTCAGAGCCAAGGAGTGGGTGGCCTGAAAAGTTGTCTTTTTGTGATGGTTCCATCCTGTAAAAGCAGAACATCTCCACCACCTCCTTCCCCAGGCTCTCACCTTTCCAGTGTTTCCTAGGATGGACAAGTTTCTTCTTCCCTCTTCAAATTTTCTTCGAAATGACTGATTTTGTAGTATTTAATATTAAATTATTCATGTTTTTCTCACGATTTAACATGTTTACAGAATATACAGGGTCAAAATACAGGCTGAGCAGAGCTGGCAAAAAAGACAATTGGGTGTAACGTATCATTTCTCTAATTCTTATTAGAATCATAGAATAGCTTGGATTAGAAGGGACCTTAAAGTTCATCTCATTCCAGCCCTCCTTCCCCTAGACCAGGCTGCTCAAAGCAGTATCAGCTAACGTGAAGTAGCAAACCTCTCCTGGTTTTATTCTGAGGGAAAAGCAGAATATTGTTGCAGAGAATTCCTTTTTCTTTTTAATGAAGAACATCCAGGTTTTGCACTTTGTAGCTCTGAGAAGTGAGGCAAGCAGAAACAGCTTAACCAGAGGAGAAGAAAAATGTATTTCTGTTGCCTGAGGAGGATCCAAATGAAAATTGGACTTCTGAAATCTCAGGCAGAAAAAAGATGTACCTGATCAACCTTGGAATTTCAGCCCATATCAGGATTCATGGGGTTTTACAGAGTTCCTGCTTTTATAATTTAGTTGCTGGGAATTTTTTGGGAACAATTACTTGGATTTACAAGTCATTGCAAATTTATGTGATATTTTAATTTATTTTTTTAAAGAATGCTGTAGAACAGATTGATCTTTGCTGGTCTCCCACTGGAGTCAGTGGAGTTATGCCATGAGGCCAAAACTTTCTTTTAACTCATTGTGTTGTTAAAATTAAGGAGCCTTGAAGCTTTCAAATAAAAAAAACAAGCAAAACCCCAAACAACAACAACAAAAAAATCAAGTGTCTAGCATTGACAATGAAATGTCCTGCAGTGGGAGGAGGAGGGGAATATAAGAGAAGAAAATTAAGCTCTTCTAGCCTACTTCCCTTGAAAAAAATGTAAAAGAAATAACCCTTCACCCCCTCGCCCCAAAAAAACCCAACCCAATAGCTACAAATTAAATGGTATATTATAAAAACTCTTCTTACTACTTGCTGTTTATTCAATTAGCTGAATTAGAATCTGAGTATCAGTTTAATGACTTTATTGCAATCCTCTTAAACTTTATTGCCAACTCCTGGCACTTTGGACCAGGTTTACTTTTGGGAGCCTTTTCTGCATCCGGGATCAAACAGGTGAGAAGAGGCAAAGAGCAATAGTCTGGGGTTCTGGGCATGACTTCAGTGTGTGAAAAATAGCAGAACCATGTGATTGTGATGCAGCAAAACAGGCAATGGAAGTCAGCAAAAGCAGTTTCTGCCAGTGCTGGCAACACAAAGGTTCAAATCTTCTCTCTATGGTCTTTATTAGCATGACTTCTTAATGCTGGTGGTCTACATGGCTTTTTCTGTGGCCACTAAAACCGGTCAGGGTGCAGAAGCAGATCATGGGAAGGCTTGGCACTTTTGTTGTGCTTCTGTATAAAATAAAGCTATCCCTGTATGAAGTATGTACAAAATATAACAAAAAAAAAAAAAAAAAAGGATCTCTAGAAAAATAAAATCAAGTGCTTTGTGAGTAACAGCTCAGTTTTAAAAAATTTCTTGAAAATATCTGAGTCATCTTCGGTTTTGCCTGTCAAATCACTGGTGCAAGGGGATATTAAAATGATATTTATTATGCATTTCCTCTGTTTTCCCCAGCTGTTTAATTTGTTGTGTCACTTCTTTGGCTTTTGTTACACTTTATCTCTTTTGTTGTTTGTTTCCAAGTCTATGGCCAACTAAAACATTAGATTATTACTGTGGGGATTGAGCACAGATGGTTCAAATCCTGGGCTCAGCACACGGATGGAGAGAGGGCTGGGATGAGGGAGTCTTGCTCTTTGCTGAGCCACCCCATGGAAGCTTCTCCCTCTTTCCTCTGGAATTCTGTATTAGTCCCAGCCCTTTTCTCGGTCCTGGGGAGAGCAGGTCAGGAAGCTGAGCCTCCTCCATGTGCTTTGTCCTTGGATTTGCTTGGATTTCCTGCCTCCCTGCTTGTGCCAGCATAATGTGCAACTCTTCTCCTTCCTCCTGCAGAAGGACTGCCTTCGTTCTGATGAGAGCCACCACTCCCTAGGAGGGGAAAGGGGATTTCTGCATGTTTTACCTTCAAATACTTGTGGATAAAGCTTGCAGGATCAGCTCTCTGCATTTAAAAACAACCTTTTCTAGCATATACAAGGCAAAGTCCATTCAAGCTTGCAGTGAGAACTTTGTGCAGGGCGCTTGCATTTCAGAAAAAACATTTATGTTTTATTATGTGGATTTTAGATAATCAAAACAAACCCTTCATATGCCCTAATTTAAAAATCACGAGATTCACGATGTGTTTTTTGTACTGGGAAGGCTGTTTATTTTGTGTGGCAAGCTGCTGAGATAAAGTCCTGTTGAGGAGGAGAGGAAAAATGTTTGCTTTTTTTTTCCTGCAATTTTGCCTGTTGTTCTCAGTTATTATCTGCAAAGTTGTGAAATTCAGTTAAATCATTTTAGTCATCTCTTGGCTGTGGGAAATGTGTAACTTGGAGACATAAAGAATTATGAAATTGTTGCAAAGTTAAGTATCAGCCATGTGAATGCTGTCTCTATGCAATTTCTGATGACTTTTTTTTTGCAGCCAGAGATACAACGGGTTTTATGGGGTTTCCAGAGAGGTTAATTAACATTTCTTTAAATGTTAAAACCAAAAACAATAAGAGAGGATCCCGAAGAGTTTCTGAAAGAGCACAGAATGTCCGAGAAATGGTCTTTATTTCCTCTTAGACACACTGAAATCTTGCTGAAGTCACTGGGCAGTTTGGCTTCTGCAGATTCATGGAGGAAAAGTCCTGAATGAAGTTAAGAGCATTAACCCAAGTTTGGCCTAGGAAAAAACCGAAATTACTTTGAAAGCACCCAGACAATATTTTTCTTGGTAAGATTTTGGAGGAATTATTTTTCCAGTTCTGACCAGTCACTTACTTCATTTGGAAAGGGCTTTTTGGAGGACAGGGTAGGTTTAGGCTCTTCTGCCCTCTGTGTGGCTGTAGTTGTGAAATGCCAAGGAGGTGTTTGAGGCTATTAAGCATTTTAATCTACCCAGCATTTCATGGTGTGAAACAACGAGCTGGGGGACCTATCTCATAATTCTCTTAATCATTCATCATATTCACAGCTGCATTTAATCCAAAATGAATGTACAAACCCCATCTAAATGGCAGGCAGAGATGTTGAGCAGTCCAGAGCTGCTGCTGGCCTTCTGTGTCAGGAGGAACTGCAGCACTCAGAGATGGTTCACATGTGGCATTAAATCAACAATGATTCAGCCAACAACCTCTCGAGAAAATATTGTGGGGCAAAAATACGTGGTTTAAGTAAATACTGTCACACAAATATGCACTGTCTATATATTACACAGATTAACCAGCCAGTACTAGGGTGACTGCAGCCTGATTTAGTCTGGTCTTTAGACAACAGATTTTCTTATTTTGGTGACTTGGATAATCATATAATACCAAAAATCTCCTTTAATAATAAGCAGAAATTCAGAGTTGCATGTGTAAAAACTGTTGCGTATATCTGGAAAACATTACACTGGAAGCACTGAAAGAATTTTCAAAGAGTGAGCCTGAAATATGAACTTCCAGTAACTTTTCCTTTAACTACTGAGAATCTTTTTCCTCTTTTGTTCCTTGGCTTTTGGTGATTTTTAGTGATTCCATGTGTCAAGGTTTAACCTTGACTAAACGCTAGTCACCTCGACTCTCTCTTGCAACAGAAAAAAACCCACAATAACAGTATACACTAATCTCGTGAGTTAAATGAGATAGGACACTGATTTGTTGGAGGACGCACAGAAAAACAAAAAGGGCAAGCAGGCTTCACTTAAAGTTGCGAAAAGGTGATTTAATTACCTAACAGAGTTGGAGGATAAATGCAAGGCAAAAATAAACTTTCTATACAGTTTTTGTTCACTTCCCCCCTCTCTCTTACGAACTTATAGTATTCACCCCCTTTCCTCCCTTACAATCAAAAAGCCCGGGTAGGAAGGCAGGGTGTGGGGTCTTTTCTCAGTCCACAAAGCAGATTCTTAAATCTATTAATCACCACAATTCTTCTACAAATCCTCTTTGTCTCTACTTATTTTTTTCTTTCTCTTCAGACAGTTTTTCTGCTCTCAGCCCCCCACCCTCTTAAGAAGCAGTCTCTGCCCTCACCCCCCTTCCCTCTTTCCAAACCAGCAACACAGACAGGGGGCAGGGTGAGAGGTTCTCTGGTCAGTCTATCAGGGAGGGGAGTTCTGTACTTAGCCACGGGGTCCCTCCCACGAGAGACAGNGGATTTCTGCACTCCTGTGGACTCCATGGGCTGCAGGGGGACCTCCTGCCCCTCATGGCCTTCCCGTGGCTAGCAGAGAGTTTCAGCTCCGGCACCTCCTCCCCCACCTTCTTCACTGACCTTGGCGTCTCCATGCTGTTTTCTCTCTACATATTTTCACCTCCACCTCCTCCTCCTCCAACTACAAAGAAGTGAAAGAAGTGCGTGCCTGCCTTGTTTTGATTTCTTCTTAAATATGTTTTCACAGAGGTGTAACCAACACCTCCAATTGGCCCAAACTTGGCCGGCAGCATGTCCATTATTTTCAGAGCCATCAGAGATTGGCTCTGCTGGACTTGATGTAAAAACTTCCAGAACTTTCACTCAGGACACACAGGAGCTATCTTTGTGCCACTCCCCACCCCTCAGACACCTCCTCAGGCCTACCACAACAGCTTCTGAGGGGTCCAAATTTCTCCTAGATGTTAAAAATACTTTACTGATGTTTTGAGCCAATCAAAACCACTACACCATGAATTCCAGATGAAGTCTGTCTGAGTGGTGGACAGGTGTAACTTATCAGGGCTCCAATGGGGAATAGCACAACCATTAATCACAAAGCAGGAGCCCTGGGCAGGGAGTCAAAGTGCACTGTCTGCCAAGCACTTTCCTGCAGATTACTTGATAACAATATTAAGATTGATCACACAGTGCTGATCTTTTAGGTGATGTGAGCTGACCCACTTTTAAAGGGGGTTAATTTGCAATTTCACTGTACCAAACAGAGATAATGTAATGCAATTTACTAATAGGATTCCAAACATGCATAAACTTAACCCTGTTTTGGGAAGAAAGTATGGCCAATTCACTTTGTCAGTCGTCTTTGCTACAGGGAAGGATCCTTTTTGCAGAGATCGGGTTTTCAGATATTATTGTTTATTATTCTTATTATTACACTGAAGAAATACTTAGTGAACAAGAAAGGGTATAAAGACCTGTTACATAATCTATATGCTATAGAAAAATGCCTGATCCAACCCACTCCTCAACAGGGAAAAAAAGTGGGAAAAGGAATTGTTAACAATCCTTCACAGACGAATGCTCCCTGTTAAATCCAAAGTCCATGCTACAATGCATGGTGGGTTGTAAAAATTAGTTGTGAGCAAAGCAATACCTGATGATCTGAGAGATCTTTTCCAATGTAAAGAATTCTATGCTTCTGTGTTCACTTAAATGAATTATTGCAATACCTGAACAATCTTACATACATTTTAAACTGGGTACATGACAGAAAAATTTTAGATTAATATTTGTATGATCAGAAACCAAATTTTAAAGAGGGAAAGTGTTAAGAAGATGCTGATGTTATAGTAGTCATAGCAACCTAGTTCTTGCTTTTGTAACATTCTGGTCCTACTGGTGTTGAGGGGAGGGAAGAGGAAACCGGTTTTGCTGTATCACAAAGTTTGCTCTGCTGAGACTGTGTTTTGCTCTGGCTTTCCTGTAATTCTGTTACCCATTTTCCAAATGCTTTAATATAATTCCTCCATGCCAGCAAGGGTTAGCTCAGGGAACACCTAAAGGAGAAGTTTGAAAACTGAGGGCTGAGCAATCAGTTCCTTGCTGTGATTTATGGGACAGGATCTGAGGGGTCAGGCTCTTCCAAAATTCTCAGCCAGAGGTTTCAGATGCCTGAATTATTGCAGGGCTGTTCTGTGGGCCATTTACCTACAGCTTGAGCACTACAGGACTGATGGTTTTAACAGTTTGATTTCTTTTTGGGATCTACACCAAAGTGACTTTGCTCCAAAGTGCTGCCTTTGCTCGAAGGGAAACCTCTGTCTGAAGAGATGGTGGTGTTTTAGGGTGTGTGGAGAGTCAGTTCCAGGTCAGTAGGAGGCTGAAGGATTCCTCCAGCCCCATCATCTCTGGGAACACCTTGCTGTGCCTGGGGCTCGGCAGGTCTGGGGTTTTGTGCATGAACCCGATGAACCCGAAACTAGCGATGCCAAAAGGGCTCTGCTGCTCCATGGGCAGCTCTGCTGCTCCTGTTCTGTGCCTGAGCCCCTGGTGGGAGCGTGGGAGGCTGGGGAAGAGCAGAGCATCCTCATGCAGAGCTGGAAAGCTGCTCTGATGCTGCCGCCTGCAGACGTGCTGGGAGCAGCTCAGAAAGGCTCCAGCCTGGGCTGGACACACAGGGCGTGGGGATTTCTACACATCTCTCCTCTGGAAATATCTTCAGGCAGTTAATTGAAGGAATTCAAGGTATTAATTGACATTAATTTTTTCCTGGAATGAATTAAACATGCAAAGGGTTCATCTGGAAAGGTATAACTGAGTTGCCTCCAGTTAGAGAAGGTGTTCTGGTTTTGGTCACCACAGAAATGCAAACCTCTGAAAAATTAATCTGAAACCAAAATACTTCAGGAAAGAAGACTATTAATTATGAATGTATTTAAGATTATAGAAAATAGAAATACCAAGTTCCAGATCTGGTTTGGTTTTTCTTTCCAATAGTACTTTACAGCAAATGCAACACTTCCTATTCTAGCAACACAAAAGGAAGCACGCCTATTTCCCAGGTGTCCTGTTATCCCTATGGCCACAAAAGACTTTATAAAAGTACAGCTCTGCTCACAAATTACTGCTTCAGCAACACTGCCCTTCTTGAAATGTGGCAGGCAGGATGCTCTGTAAGGCAGTGCATACCATAAATGTTCAGCTAATAGTCCAAATAGAATCTGAAAAAAGAAATCTTGGTGAGAATCTATTATTTTAAAGGAATACTGAGTTGGCTGGCAGTTATATTTTAAACTTTAAAATGAGGAGATCAGCTTTTTTATAGTTCTTAAGATAAAAATGTTAGGAGTATTCTTTGAGTACTGCATATTGTAATCACCAGTGAAAATTTGCGTCTGAATTAGCAGAGCAGTTTCTTTTACAAATTAGAATTAGTTTGTCAACAGGTACTTGGAATTTGCCTGCTGCTCTTATTGAAAACCAAATTTGTGGAATTTTTTTTCTGATTGGCAAAAATAGAAAAAAAAAATTCTGTTTCTTGATAAAGAGCTTGAAACGTTCTGCTTTGTTACATGACTCATGCTGAAACCCTTTTAAAATTATTCAAAATAGACAAGGCCACTGTCTTCTTGACTTTTAAGAATGTTCTAATTTTAGAATGTACTTCAATGTGAATAAGGAGAAAATGATGTTTTGAAATAGTTAGCTCCTGTGAGATTAAATAATACATTTAAACTTTTTAATTTCAGCTGCAGCAAAAATGTTTCTAAATTGGTACTTTCATATGAAGTTTTTTCAAGTTTTGTTTAACCCCCAAAAGATTAGTTTTTTAAGGTTTATTTTCCCTTTTCTGACTCAGAGATAAAAAGCTTTTGGGGAACACTGAACAAGCACCTGTTCGAGCCTGAAATCCCTGCTGGAATACAGCCATGCCTTTGGGCTGCTATGGTTTGGTTCCAGCTGGAATGTTTTCATGGAATGCATCACAGCAAGTGCTGCAAGTCCTGCTTACAGGAGGACAGAGAATTCATGCTGCCGGACATCTCCTAGGATGTGGCTCTGGACAGGAGTTAAAGCTTGCATGAAATAAGTATTACTGATTTTCTTATTTTTGCCTCATTTGTGATAAATAGCAAATAATGCTTTGCCACTTGTTAATGGTGTGGGGATCATTGCACATGAACAACTCATGAGTGTTTGAAATCTTAGGCCCCTTCCCTCCTGGCCAAGGAACTATTGCTGGAGGATTTCTGCTTCTAAAGATCTATAAAAACACTTTTTCTGTAGGGGAAGGCAAGGATGCCTCCTTGGAAGTGCAGTCAACAGGACAGCTGTGGCTTCATGGGCAGAGGATAACACAGTGTTAGTTTAGCTCATTTCACTGCCTCCTCTTCCCACCTGATTTGCAACCTTGAGCATTCCTGGGGTGAATTAAAGAAGGTTGGGACAACATTCAATCCTCACTGCAAGGTACCTGGCTGCAGGGGTGATGCTCTGGGTGTCAGCAGGGAGCAGGCAGATACAGAGACAGAAATGCTGATTTAGGGCCTGAGAGTCCCTCGCCACAGATACTCTGCACACAGGCTCAGTTGCTTACTTGGGATTTATGTTTTTAAAGGTTTTTTTTGGTTTTGGTTTTTTTTTTTTGTCTCATGCAGAGCTGTCTGCGTTGGCTTCCAGTGCCATCTAGTGGGATGACATTTCCCTAGGAGACAAGGTTCCAGTAAAAACATTTCAAGCCTTTGGGTGTGAGTACATTGATTCTTTTCTGTGCACTGCTGAGTATTTCAGGAATGATCCATTTAGAAATATTTATCCTCGTTTCCGACACTGGAAGTGCATGCAGACTGGAAATCGAAACATGAAACAAAAAGGTATAGAACTATACATTTTTGCAAGTATATATATAACTATACATTTTTTGAGAGTAGATTGATTGACAAAAGTTTGTCTTTTCCTTTAGTGAAGTCTGTTGAGAAAGAGTGCAATTTTTTTTATCTTTTAAATAGTACAGATTTTTGTTTGCACTGGAAACACTGTTTCTATACCTCTGCATCTTGTTCTCTATGTATCTCTTTATGTAAGTGGTATAAAATGATATTCTGCCATTCATAACATCTTATGAACTTTGAAATTGTGATATAGACCATTTTAAAATTTTTCACTTATACTCTAACCCCTTGTTTTCTAGGCATTGCTTGTGTTTCCTCACTGCCCTAATGGTCTTAAGGATACTGTAAGTTAAAAACGTCTTTTTTTCCATTTAACTTCTGACTGATGTGGAAAAAGTAATATGTAATACCTCAAGGTTTATGAGTAAAGTGTGGGATCTGTTATTTATGTTTTTTTCATCTGCTGGCCCAGAGCCCTTGGCTCAGTGCTTATAAAGGAGTATAAATCCTAATCCCAGCCTCATTAGTTGTACCTGGGGAGATTAGTTAAGGAGAGTTTGTGGATGTGCCACTGGCTACTCCTGTATATTTTCCTTATGATATCCCGATATTTTTGGCAGCACCATCCAGTCTTTCAGTGGGAAGGAGAGCATTGCTTGGAAATATTCTGTGAAATAGCCATCTTTGCTCTTTATATGCATGTGTGCTCTCTCTCTCTTTTTTCAGATAAAAAGGCAGTTTAGGTACAGCTGATTTGGGGCAAACCAAGCTGTTTTGTGGCACTTTCTGTGCTTAGGCCTTGGTGGGTGAGGGTTTAAGGTTTTTGGTGAAGATTCCAGTGGGAATAGTGAGCACCAGGAGAGTGATTGTTCACCACACCTAAGGATTTACAGTCTTGCCTGCTGTGCCCAAACCCAGAGCTTCTGGTTCTCCTGACAGGCAGATGTTTTGCTGTGCCCTTGGCCCTTCCCTGCAGGGCGTTGTCCCCTGGAGTGTCCTTAGGCAGGCGCTGGCCATGGCACTGCTGGTTCGTGTGGAGCAGTGAGAAGGGTGACCAGCAGTGCCCATCGTGTTTGGAAACAACCTTTGGTCTTTCTTTGAAATAAGGTGTATCATTTAAAAGACCTATCTCAAAATACCCTGCCTTGAAAAGGAAGCAAATTGTGAGTTATGAGAGGCTTAATTTCTGCTCCTTGTGCAAATGTGGTACATAAAAGAGAGGGAGGACTCTCCTGGCTCAGTGCTTGCAAGTTTATTACTGAGGGCAGAGTAACTGAGATTCCCAAATGTTTCAGTGAAGAAGATGGGAGTGCAGAGCTCCCAGCATTAACATTTTAGGTGCATTAAAACACCTAGACCACGTGTGAAAAATGTCATTGCCTACTGAGCAGGTAATGTGCCCATCAGTTATGGCACCAAGTGCTCTCTCTTTTGGAAAGCAGAGGAGACAGAAGTCAGTACCATTCGGGGGGCACATAATTGCTTTTTTTGCACAAAACAGAGTCAGGTGACTGAGTCCCATGGTTGAAAGTGTGGCAATAAAAATATGAAATGGGTTTGCATGTGGAGCAAAGAACACTAAGTGCCTTAAACGTGGTAGCAAGAGAGTTTGGGATTTTTAGCATATTTCAATTATTAACTCTTGGTTGCCCTCAGCCTTGTTACACTCTAATTTTAGTAAAGAGGGTTTTTTTTCTGAACACACTTTTAACTGGCTGTAAATGTTACAGACAACTGGGTTTTCTTGTAATATTATCTGGGGCACACTTGGACCCACAGTGTCCCAAAATTATTTTCTAGTAGCACAAAAGATCAGTTGAAAATTTCACAAAATCTCAGACTTTGTGTGAGCATATTTTCGACCATTTTTCCTTTCACATACCACCAGGCTTTAAAATGTGTTCTTTTAAATAGTTTCTCTTTTATTAAAAACTGACAATGGCAACAAAACCAACATGAGAGTAACACACAAATACATCATGTGATGTTCCCAAGGTACCCCATGATTTCTAGAGAACAAAAAACTATTTGACAAAGACCTTGATGCAAACAACTTCCAAGTAGAAAGAATGACTGGTTTTAGTAAAATCCACTTACTCCTGATATCCTGTTACCTTGAACAGGAGTAAAGTGTAAATAAGAACATGACTCCTCATATTTTTAAGTGGTTTTTTGGTATACATGAACCTATGAGTTGAACAGAATCTCATACAAGTGTAAAATTCATAGTAAAGATGTCTTTATTCCCAAATAATAATAATAATTATAATAATAATAATAATAATGTGTTAGGCAGACAGCTACAAAACATCTACACAAGACTTTGGTAAGAAATGTTCATGGTAGCTTTTTCATAATTCCACAGCAAACAAAAACGACAAAAGAAATCTAAAAATGCAATCAAATAAAACTTTAACTTGTATGCCGCACACAGAGAGTCCTACTGTACATTTGTTAAGCCCCTAACTTTTCTTTTGTATCATGTGTAAAGATTCTATAGTTTGTATATTAGAAAAAAAAACATACGCACAATGGTAAAATCTGATAGTTGAGGTCTACAAAACTGGTGTGACATCTGTGCTTTCAGTTCAGCAGGATTATTCAAGACATCAGAATGATAACAGTTCTCATTTTTATTGACTGATAATCAGTGCCTATTACACTACTAAGAAAGTTTACAGTAACAATGCAAGACTTCTACATGTATATCAGAGCTTTTTCTTTTTTTTTCTGAATAGAAAATCAACCTCTTATTTTTTCTTCGTTTGTTTTTGTTTGTGTTTCTTTTCTTTTTTTTTTTTTTACAAAATGTTACAAGCTTAAATGTTTCTCTTGTATCAAGTTAGAAGAAAGACGAGTGATCTGTAAAATGCTTCAACGGAAAAACAGTGTGAAAAGCTGAACATAAGCAGGAGTGGTCACACATTTCTGACCCGGTGCAATCTACCTTGTCACTTTGGGTATTAACAAGGTGGGGGAAAAACAAATTGCAACATTCAGAACTTTATTGAGCCTAAGAGAAATGACTGGAAATTACACTGGACAGCCTTCTAAGGAAAAGTATATGGAGAATCAAGTTGCTAAGAACCACAGAGAAAGGCATGCCGGATTGTTTTAATGGACAATTTTGTGGGCAGGTTTAGAAAGATGTTTTGTGTATTCTGTATACCTAAAGGTTTATTTGGACTACGTGGCCTTTGGCAAAAAGAAGTATTTAGCAGACAAGAGAGCTTGGTGAGCAGGACCAAATGTGAAAATGAAAACACAACACTGGGTTTAATCGATTTTTTGCTGAAACAGGCACGGTTTTGCAAGATGAGCTTGAACAAGTGGTAAGGGTTGATGAGATAAATCTGTTTCCTGAACTCAGCAATATTTTTTCCATTCAGGAGAAATTTTCCTCTTCTGCTCCCTCTGCCCCAGGCTCATAGATCCTTCAAAGACCACTCTGCAACACATTTTATGGTCAAAGATTACTTTTCTGAGTGAATGGCCTGAGCTGGGACACCTCTGCCAGCTCAGCCAGAGAT
Organism: Grantiella picta; assembly: GCA_013397955.1. Classification (NCBI taxonomy): domain Eukaryota; kingdom Metazoa; phylum Chordata; class Aves; order Passeriformes; family Meliphagidae; genus Grantiella; species Grantiella picta. The sequence continues at coordinate 1,009,156 of VZRM01007522.1, read as the reverse complement.
GTGGCTCTGCCCTGGCCAGGTCTCTGGCATTCATCACTGTGGTCCTTCTCTGCAGCTTCTTCACCTGAAATATGCTCAGCTGGTCACTCCTCCAGTACCTATAATATCATTCCACTGGTTTTTTTGTTGGGTTTTCTTTTTTTTGGTCATAAAGGTGATGTGAAGTCTTAAACGCATTAGTGAGAGACAATCTTGCTGCTACGCTGTAACGGCAGTGCTGTAGAGACATAAACTGCAGAATTTTTGAACAGACACAAGGAGGCAAATTATCTGAATTAATATTATTAAGTCAGCCAGGCTGTGCGAAAAGTAAAATGTTTGGCTTTAGCATTAAACCTTGCTGTATTCTTTATTCTCCTGGTTTGGTTGACTGTGGGCATTCACCCATTTACTTTAGCAGCAGCAGGAGAAGGTTCACACTGCAGTTGGTTCCATTATTTCCCTGCCTTTCCTTCATTCCTAATCTGCAAAAGGTGGCAAAATTCCTCGAGGGGTTGGGCTGTGCCAGCTGTGGGAGTCCTGAGCAGCCTTTGCAGTGTTCAGGGGAAAAATGCTGATGAAAAAATCCACAATTAATGCACCCAGCCCATCGAGCCCATCAGGTACAGAGGATCCCCAGTGTGGAGTGGTGACAGTGGGGAGGATGAGCAGCTCAGAGGGTTGTGGTGCACAGCAGGCACTCACAACCCAGGTGTCAGATCCCCAGGGAGGACCTTAACCAAGTGTTAAGGAAGTGAATGAATTATTTAAGTCTAGTTTGAAGAGACTATAAAAAAATTTCTGTCCATTCATTTCTCTCAATCTTGAGTCAGCATCAACAGTCTTTTTTTTCAGTGCGTTGTTATCACTTCTGTAGAGGCATAAGGGAATACTGCCTTTCCTGGACGAAAAGATAACTCATCACCTTCCCCTCTTAATGTTTTGTTGAACTCACAAGACAATATTTTGTTCCAACAGCAAGTGGAGCCCAAGGGTCCCACTGATTACACCTGAAACTGTGGAGGGATGAAAGCTAAATTCTGCAGGAGATGGGGTAAAACAGTAATTAGGAGGGTGAGGAGGTATTTTCTAATCTCAGGCAGTTTGTTGATCACTTAAGTAGTCAGGGAGGGCATTTAACCTGGCTGTTATATCTACAAATGGCTAATTCTCACAAATTTAGTCATTTTTAGGTTATCTTACTCTCTGAGTAAAAAAAAATAGATGACACTGCAGTGAGTGTATTGTTTTGCCAATGTCTAATTAGTTTTTTTAAAAGACTGTCATTGTTTCCTTTCAGAGGCTCATTTCAATTTTAAGGGGTGCATGAGAACCTAGTTCACGTTTTCTCTACCATTTTTGTTTTATTATAAACTTATTACCCTCTTTTCCTGTGACTAACATCCTTGTGAAACTGAATCTTATTTTTTAGTGTCTCTCATGTGGAAATTTTCCTGTGGCACAGCTGTTGCAACACTCTGGACCAATTTCCACTAGTTCTGTGTCCATTTTGAAAGGAAATGGACAGACCCAATATGGAATCTACACGTATTATGATATTTGCATGTTTTCTTTATGTGCTCTCTTGACTGTGACTGTGTAGTAGTCAGACATCGAGCTGCAAAAATTATTTCCTTTTTAAGTTTTGAACAAAGAAAGACCTTTTTGCATGGACCACAGCATCCAAGTGAAGAAAAGTATTTAGGATTATTATTATTGTTGTTATAACTACCAGCTTAATCCAATAGTGTCAAAAGATGAACATGCACCTTTAATGTTATTGAACCAGTATTACTGAAATTACTCCTTGGCATAGTTGTGTAATCACAGAGGCACTGCTTTGGATTTTCAAAATCAAACCTAGAGAGAAATCCTCCCACATATGAAATTTTCTGTTACTTTAGCTTAGTTTTGTTAATATGCATGCATCCCCTGTCTTTACAAGTAGTGTTTCTATATGGCTATTCCATGTCCACAGATATGTCTATATTTTAGTTAAATAACTCATAATGACTTTATTATTTTTATGCATTAAGGGCTGGCTGGAGTACCAAAGATTTACTCTCAGCAGAAATCTGTGAGGAAATATTTAAAAAATATTTTTCTTGCACCAGCAAGACTAAAAAGCAAACCACACTGCAAAGATGAAAACTGATATACACTTTATATTTGTTGTTGTTGTTGTTTTTGTTTTAAAAAAGACAAACCAAGGTTGACTTTCCATTTAGCTCAGAGTGCATCACTTGGAGCCTTGTGTTTTGTTAACAAGGATGAACATTACATGCTCTTAGCTCCTTTTTGTCTTTGCAGCTGGTAAACTGAGTGCTTTTGGACCTCTTCTTTACCATCATGTAGCGCTCTTGAATTCCACCTCCACAGAGTGTAGAACATTCTGTCCAAGCAGTCCATGGTTTCAGCCTACAAACTGAAAACAGTAAGTGATTTGATTAAGTTTTCAGTAGTAGAAACCCCTGTTAAGTATCATCAACTTGCATTTGTCAAACACTGAAAAAAATTAAAAAAGAAATTTAATGTGTACATTATAAAAGACATAAAATTAAGAAATGGTTAAATGTCAGACAAGCATGAGCCACAACTTAGCAGTAATTCCTATCCAGGTAAAACTCTACAATAAGATATTAGGTTCTGTGGATTTGGGGAATCAGTGCTTGATGATACTGTGCCCCATTGGAAAAGCAGTTCAAGCAGATCTCTTGGAGCAGCCTGAGTCTAAGTCAGACCATTGAGGTGGAAATTAATTTATTTTTAAAATTCCACATTGGATCCAGGAGCAAATATTTTAAATGTTTGAAGCTAGCTGGATGCAAAGGTTGTCACCCACATCTGCAGAAATTGCAATCGGTCCTTTAACAGGTGTAATTCTTAAACTTTTACACCCTTTTGTGTGGAGTAACTAAAATATTTTTAGTGATGGGACACGGACAGATGTCAGCCTTTCTCTAATGTGCCCTCAACTTAGGCTGGGTGATTTTGGTGACAGGCAAGCTCTGACAGTAGCTATGTTTTATTATATGGCTAAAACTTATCCTTGACTGAAATGCTGAAGAGGCTCTCACAGAATGCAGTGGAGCTGCTCGCAAACTCCTGTCATGCAGAAAAGCCACAAACACACTACAAGTGGTTCCACACTCACCTGGGTATTGCTCACTATCTAAGTTCTTCTTTGCATGTTCACTCCTCCTTTTCTCCCTGGCCTCCTTCCAGCGCCTCTTTTCCATCCCTGAGCCCCTCAGGCATTTCCTCACTCGGCATTTTGTGCGCTGGACGGTCTCTGGGCAAGCTGCTCCTCCGAACTGGGGCTCAATTTTGATCATCCTTGTCCTGATCATGTGGCCCTTCCCACACGAGGTGTTGCACTCGGACCACTGGGACCACTCTGTCAGCTCACAGTCGATGGCTGCAGAGAAGAAGAAGAAGCAGAAATGTGACACAGAATCCGTCAGATCTGAACACGAGGTCAAGAAACACGCAGGTGTTCCTGGTGAGCCTTTACACCCCAAATACATGAACCCTGCTTAAGCCCCCAGTCTCCTCAGCAAATGTTTTGAGGCTGTATGTTGAAATTTTCTGAGTCCATTCCCAGCAGAAGTATTATTGGATACTCTCCTCAATTTCTGCTTCAAGAGTGGTGCTGGCAGATCACTAAAATTACAAAGAACATACAAATAATACTCCTGTGACTTCTTCAATTTTCCCACCCATCTGTCTGTTTTGTAATGAAAAGCTGTTGAAAATTGAGTTATATTTAAAAAGAATTTGCTGCCTCTGAGATCTAAGCCTTGTTTTGCAGGCAGCGTTATGCAATAAGCCATATTCAATAATACCATTATATCTTAAAAGTTTTCATCTTTCAACACTGCTTAACACTTACAGCCCCAGTTAATAATAAACAGAATTATATTTCACATTATTTAAGAAAAGCTGAATGAGCAATTACAGTGTAAAAGCCTTTTTAACCGATACTTTCTGTGAAAAATAATGTAATTTCTGATAAAACCTCATAAACCAGATGGAAACAGGATGCTAAAAGCAATAATATCTCATTCATTCAGCAGTGCCTTAGGCTATCACACTACATAAAGACTGAAAAGCAGCTAGAAATTTGCACTGCCCAAGAAGTGGGGGATTTTAATGGAATAAGGTAAAAAAAATCACTACAGCTGCCTCCACACCATCCACTGGCAGGTTGCAAAGTGATACCATTCAGAGATGTATCAAAGGTGGAAAAAGCCGCTTTTGTATTCTTTATGAGCTAAAAGAATCACACAGGTGATTTTACCTCTTCTTTCTTTCCTTCCTGGCACATGTTTTGCATTTGAGTGAAAACATGGGTTTTATAATTCCGACTTATTTCCTTCTGGGAAGTTGCCTGAAGCTGCAGTGTGTTAAACATGCAGAACTGTATTCCCACAGCAATGCTGGGAATCAGCATAGGGGGAAGTAAGACATGGTCATATTCCAGCTCTCAGTTGCTGAAAGTGTATAAAATAATAATAATGATAATAATAATTATAATAATAATGATGATGATAATAATAATAATAATACAGGTTTTTTAACAATGCACAGTTGATACCCTGCCGATCTAAGAAGTGATGCCAAGAAATGATGATAAAAGTTTGTGCCATAGATTTTAGCACTTGTAGGTATCCTCCTCTTTCCAGGGAGTTTTCCAAACTTACGGCACTCAGGCAGCATGCACTTCTCGGCTTGCTCCAGCTCCTCGTTGCAGTCTCCAAGCTCAGCAGCAGATTTCAGCATCCTCTGCCGGGTTCTCATTCCCTTCCCACAGGTCACACTGCAGTCACTCCATTCAGACCAGGGAGAGAGCAGGCAGGGGATGGTATCTGATGGAAAATGTAAAGGTAATGAATTCTTATTATTAAAAAATTATGAAGGTAAACATTTTGAAAATAATTCAGGTGGATAATGTGCTACATTATCATCAGCCAATTATACTTTCTTTTCACAAGCTGAATGGAGCTCAGAAAACTTTATATTAAATTGAAAGGTTTTGCTTGATTTAAATATATATATATTTTTTCTATATCTGCTGAGTCCCAGTACAGCTGGGGAATAAATAGTTTAGGAGCTATGTTTCAATCATAACTCCTGTTAAAAAAAAAGTGATTGTTGCAGTGAGCAGAACTGGAAGTCAATTTAGTCTGAAAGGTGAAACTTCCATATTTAATGTACCAAAATTATTTTAAAAATTATCCCTGGTGAAAATTTAATATTTCCTAAGAAATTATTAATGACAGTAAGGGTGAGGCTGGCTGACTGCAAAAAAGAAACACCTTAATTTCTGAACTGTTCATGGGCTAAGAGGAGAGGGTACTGTTGGGTTTTTTTGTTTGTTTTGTTTTGTTCTTGCCTTATGGTCAAATAAACCTCATATTGCATAACTCAGAACTGTTTAGGTATGGCTTGCTGATTCACACACCACTGTGTGGGTCATAGAGTTATAAGATCCCACTGAATATTTTTTATTGATACTCTCATCCTGGTGGTGTATATGCCACTTAAATGCACAATCCCCAAGATTTTTCTCCTTATTTTAAGGAGAGCAAGGAAAAGCAGAATTGGTTTATCTGTGTTCTTTGTGTGCTGGGACAATGTGTCAGAAATGATGTCCCTTTTTATAGCAGAGGAGAGGAACTCCCAAACACTCACGGCATTCAGGCATCATGCACTTCTCTGCCTCTGTGGTCTCTGCCTTGCACATGGATCCATCGGCAGGAGTCATCTTGATCATTCTGTGCCTCCTCTTCATCCCTGTGCCACAGCTGGCGCTGCATTCATCCCACTCACCCCATTCAGTGACAAGGCAGCTGCTGGGAGCTGTGCAAAGGTGAGAGAGGAAATTGTTCATTAGTATCACAACATCAGAAGAGTTGAGATCATTGGAGGCCACTATCATGGCCCTTTGCTGGTTCATCCCCAAGTCACACCATGTCCTTGAGAGTGTTGTCCAAATGTTTCTTGAACTCTGCCAGGCTCGGTGCTGTGACCACTGCCCTCTGGACCCTCTTCCAGTGCCCAGTCTTCTCCTAATATCCAGCTGACTGCTCTCCTGACACAACTTCAGGCCATTCCCTTGGTCCTGTCACTGTCACTACAGAGCAGAGACCAGTGTCTGCCCCTCCTCTTCTCCTCATGGGGAAGTTGTAACTGCAGTGAGGTCTATCCTCAGTCTCCTTCAGGCTGAACAGACCAACTGAGCTTAGCAGCTCCTGATATGGCTTCCATTCGAGGCCCTTCACCACCTATGTAACCCTCTTTGGTCACTCTCTAATATCCTTCTTACACTGTGGCACCCAAAGCTGCCCCCAGCACTGGAGGTGAGGCTGCCCCAGCTCAGAGCAGAGCAAGACAATGCCCTCCCTCGCCCGGCTGGCGATGCTGTGCCTCATGTCCCCAGGACAGGGATGTCCCTCCTGGCTGCCAGGGCACTGCTGGCTCATGTTCAGCTTGCCATCGACCAGGAGCCCCAGCTCCCTTTCCCAAGCACTGCTTTACAGCCTCTTGTTCCCATTTGTCCATTCATCCAGGGTTGCCCCATCCCAGGCTCAGAATCCAGCACTTCCCCTTGTTGAACTTCATATATTTGGTGGTTGCCCAGGTCTTGAGTTTGTTGAGGTCTCTCTGCAAGGCCTCCCTGCTTCTGAGGGAGTCAAAAGCTCCTCCCAGTTTTATACCATCTGTGAATTTGCTTAGTATCTCTTCCAGTCCTGTGTCCAAGTCATTTATTAAGGTATTGAAGAGCACAGGGCCCAAGACGAAGCTCTGTAGAACCCCCCTAAAGCTCATACAAAAAATTATTTGGGCAGTGCTCCTGGGTCTTGGCTGGATTTTACAAAGCTGAATAAAACACTTACAGCATTCCTCATTTACAATACACTTCTCAGTCTCTTCAGTGGGCACTTTGCACATGGAGCCATCCTCAGGGAACTGTTTCACATATCTCTCCCTGGATCTTGTTCCCATCCCACAGGAGACGCTGCAGGGGGACCATGTAATCCAGTCAGACATCATGCAAGTGGAGCCATCTGCAATACAGAGAGTCATTTCAATGGTGGATATTGGCAGAATTGCTGCCCATTTGTGTGCAGCAGCACTTTTATGCTGCCTTTCACATTGCCCTTTCCTCCACTGCATCCTTCACTCCTTTCCTTCGTAATTCTGTGTACTTCGTGCACTGACTCAGCTGAGATGCAGAAAAATTACTGCAGACAGCTTCCATTCACGTTCTGCAGCAACTTTCTGTTTGCTATAACCCAAGCCACACTTCAGCAGCCAACATCCTAAAGAACTTTAAAGGAAAAGTAAACTCTACAAAGTGTTCTTCTTCTTCACCTTCCATTCCTGGTTACCTTCATCACTGCAGCCTGGACCCATGCAGGGCTGGAAATCTTGAGTATCTGGGCAGGGCACACTGAGGTCCAGCTGAGCTTTAAGCATTCTCTGCCTCATCCTCTTGCCCTTTTCACAGGTAGAAGAGCTGCAGGCTGACCACGGGGACCAGTTGGAATAAATGCAGGTCTCAGGAGTATCATCTGAATAGTGAGGAAAAGCACAGAATGTTAAAAACAGTCTTCCATTTTCTTTCCTTTACTCAGCCGATGATTACTTTAGATGCTAATAGGAAACATAATTTCCTTCTGCATTCCATCTTCTCAATTTTAGCCCATTAGAAAAAAGAATTACCAATTGCCAACTTTCATTTTAAAAAAATAATTATTTGAACCCCAAAAGTCTTCTCTCTTTTATGACCTGTATTGTTATGGTCGTCTTCTAGGTATACATGCAATTTCTATTCTGTATAAGGGAAGGCTAATAGAAGATACCAGAAGAGATGAAAACCTAAATCACTGTTTTACTTTGAGAGGAATTTTTGCTCCTAATTCAGCTTTCTACCTTGTCTACAAATGACAGGGAAGAATGGAACAAAATATAAATTATTAGTAATGCACAAACTTATTTCAAATGTACCTTCTTCTTTTTCCTCTGGTGCTAGATCTGCCACAATATCATCTATGTTATCAGGAACGATATTGCACTGTTCCCCCTGAAAAAAATGATCGTGGACACTTAAAAGAGGAAACTCATACATGAGGGGTTAAACCAGCACATTGTGAGGCACTACTGTGTCTGCAGCACCTTTTCCTCATCAAATTACTAGGCATACTTTGGGAAAATCCTCAAATTAAGCAGATGAAATAATTTCCAGAATTAGAAGAATACCTTAAGACAGTTCTATTTTTTTCTGCCATTATGTTCACTGTGGGTAGGTAAAGAGTGTAGATTTGGAGGGAAAGGGGAGAAAGGATTGATTGTTTTTTTGGTTTATGAAGTGGGGTTTCTTGCTTGTTTGAGAATTTTACTCATGTATTCTACCTTGCGTGCAATTCTCTCAATGACAACTCTGGCCACCAGCTTGATAGATCCTCCTTCTGGATCATAAAATGGACTTTGAGGATGATCTAAGCTTGTCAGAGGCCTGATCTTCTCTTGAGGCACTGTAGGTTTGTTAGGAGACTGCAATCACAAATAAAAAAAAGGCTAAAAATGAAACAAATTATTAATAATACAATTAATCTGCAGAAATTAAAACTTTTCTAAAATGCTAAACTGCAGAACTCCAATGTAAGATGACCTTAGTACATTCATACTTAATGGTGAGGGGGTTGTTCTGTTTTGTTGTGGTTTTGTTTGGGGGGGTTTGTTGTCGTTTGGATTGACTGGGGGGTTTGGTTTGGTTTGGTTCTGCTGTTGTTTTTGTGGTTCCTTCCAGCCTTACCCATCCTGTGATTCTGTGGTAATAATGCCCCAGGTGAATATAATATTACCCCATCAATAATAATGCTCAAAGAATTCAGGCAAAATGACCAACAGTGAAGAGTAGTTAACATCTGTTTAAATGACTTTTAAGTCATCATAAGAAACATTTTTACCAGAGTAAAAAGTGTAAATTAACAGGGCACATACAGCATCACCACAAACCAAACAGCTTTCCTATGTCCCCGCTTTGAGGTGATGCATTTGGATAAGTTACAGATAGTCCCTGTACCTCATAGGTGACGCCGCTGTCCGTGCCAGCATCCCAGGGGATCAAATCCTGCACCACTTTCTGCACCCAGCCGCAGTCCTTGGTGCAGAGATCTTCGGCTGAGAGCCCCACGTTCCAGTCGGGGCTGGGACCCAGCATGGTCAGGAAGGACATCAGGTGCCGGTGGCGATCCACGGAAAACTCGGCAGAGGGAGCAGCTCTCCTGCAAATCCCGAGGAGGAGGGTTATTGTAAGGATAACTGCAGCCAGGTTTGCTGCTAGAGGGAATCGAATGAAGCCGGGACTTCAGGCTGGGAAATACCGAACCGCGCCTGGTTCATGGGGATGGAGGAGCAGGACCAGGGAGAGGCACACCTTTGGCATCATTTGCGGAGATTTGCACTTTAATAGGTGGAAGACATATAGAAATACAGAGCTGCAGCAATGTGCTCATGTCTTAGTGGTATAATAATAATAATAAAAAAAAATCTGTCAAAACACCTGCAAAAATTGTGGCTAAAATAAGAGAGCAATACCCTGAAGCCTTGATTGGCAGGTTACTTTTCACCCCTGGCCCCAAAGATAAAATGAGTTCTAATGCCAAAGGTTCTTGGAAGCGCTACAGTGTGTGCAGAAAAGAGCTCATTAATAGAGTTTTAATGCTCATGTAAGTGAGAGATGAGTGGTCACTGCCAGCCCCGGAGAGTTCAGCCAAGACTTCGGCAGAATCCTGCCAGTGGATGTGAGAATTCCTCCATTCATCCTGCCATTGTCAGCCGTCCCCTGGGGAATAAACCTGCTGAATCATGCAGTGCTGACAGCAGCTACCACATTCCTGTGCAAATGGCAATCAAATCAGGCCTCACTGGAGGCTTCTGTTCACAGACGAAGACCTGGAGCCCTTCATGGCATTTTTCTCCTGAGCAACAACAAATGCAGAATTATTTAAAATATTATTTTGGTAATTCTGTACTAAATACTGGTGTGATGTCAGCCCCAAGTTTTCTTCAGCCACAGGACTTGGGTTAATACAGTCAAGTCAAGGTTGTTTTTCCCTCTTTTCAATTTTATGCCAAAATACACTGGTTCAGAGCATCTAAAGACCACATTTATTTTAAATGTGAGGTGTTTTTACAGTGTTATTTATCCTTCCTGTTTTAGTTAGGTAACTAGCAATAATGTACTATGTAATAATTCATAATAGTTCACATACACTGTTCTAGTGTAGTCATAAGGAGTTTATTCTTCCAAAAATGCTCGCACAGCTGTAAAAATGTGATATTTTATTTGTGTATTTTTTCTGGCTCAAAGCACTCTCAGCACATTAATAAAAACGGAATAGCTCAAAGACAATGATTTTTAGTAGCTATCACGAAGTTTCAAATGTAAGATATTTAAAAGTTAGTGCATTTAGTTTCTCTTTAAAAGGCAAGTTAAGAAGCATTTACTAATGTGTTAAATGTTCTGGCCACTTCTCTTTCAGAGTCTATAGAAGTTGTTTCTTACTGTGTAAATTATCTTGCATTGAATTAAAGACTGAGTAGAAGAGTTGCTAAGTATTTTATGTCATTAATCCTGCCTTTTCCAGAAAGAAATGCAAATTACTTTTTGGGTATTTTTATTAGCGATAGAAGTCTGATTTCAGTTTGTCTAATGCGAAGTTGTAAAATAATGAATGACGGTATCAACTTCACTCAGTGAATGCAGTATCCTGATATATTTGTCAAGTACAGAGCTGTGATTAGTCTTAAAAAGTCTATTAACTGACTTCAAGTAGCTAAAGGATTTACTGCATTATAAGGGTTTCTAAGAATTCCCTGTAGGAATTTTGTATTTCAAACAGCGCACAGCAACAGTGTAAACAATACACTGTAAAAATAAAAGAGAGACATGTGGTTGTGCAGCTGATTTTTAGATGGAGAACATGTCTAACATGGACAGGGAGGAGCAGGGACAAGGGAAAAGTAAGGGCAGTGGGAAGCAGCTCCTGGCACCTGAGCTGATCCCAGATCAGGGGGAATGTGTGGAGTGACATCGCATTTTAATGCCTTGTATCAGAAAAGACAAGAGAGGCACACAGAACTGCACAATTTAAAGGCAGAAGGCTGGGAATTACATGACCTCTTCAGACCCATAGTGATGGGGAACTTTTGTCACATGTTAGTCTGGTGATAGGCACATGCAGTTAAGGCTTTGAATGCTTTTTCACAAAAGATAATATTAATCATCATATCAATATAAATAAAAATGTGTGTGTATTTAAATTATTACTATAATTAAATTATAACGATATCAGTGTTGAAACCCTGTAGAGGAACACTTCAGTTTGAGATAAACTCTGCCTACAAGCCTTTGGATATGTTAAATGCTATCAGTCAACTTCAGCCTGCCATCAGTTCCTGATTCAGAGCACTTTGCCAAAAATTACCTATCTTTGCTCCTTTGTTAAGACAGATAGGTAGTGTTATATCCATTTTACTGTATTTTATCCTGTAACAGTTGAAGACAGAAATGTGGATATTGTTAGAGGACAAAGGGAGGCATGTTCTCTTCTTTCTCCATTCCTGTGCAGACACATACCCAATGCACACAAACTTTGGCTGTAGCGCAGGAAATTGTCAAAAAATTTACATGCAGTGTTTAAGAACGACATATTTAAAATATATATTAATATAACACATGGCACTTGCTACTTTATTAATTTCTGTGTGGGTACTTGTAAGGACTATGGATACAAATTTGAACGACAGTTGTGCGACATTGCCCAAGGTTCGCCATCCAGAGTTGTTCCTGAGTGTGGCTGGCACAGATCTTTCCCGTGAGAATTTTCTTGTGTTTTTATAAACAAAGATAAAGTTTGGATGTTATTAAAACAGTTTCTCGAGATGTGCGCAGTTCGGGCCTGGCCAATAGGCTCAGAGGGAGGTTTTGGACTGACCAATCTGAGTGACCTCTGAAAAGTCTATATAAGTTGGGAAAATAAAAAAAATAAATCTCTTTGACACATACAACTTCTGGAGGGTCTTTTCTCTCTGCTAGCGGCTCAACAGTGACACCTGAGCCGCTGTCATTAAGGAGAAATGGGCTGATCTAAGGCACCGTTCATAGCTCCAACCTGGATGTAGAGATAGACACAGATGGGGCAGATAAAATAGGGAACTCTGGTGCGTTTTGTTAGCTTTATAATAATCGGAGAAATTTCAGCTGTTTCCAGTACCCACATGAAGGACAGATTTATGAAACTGGCAGGAACCTAAATCCTTCCTGAACACCTCAGCAACACATCTGGCTCAAGTGCCCTAAGACTGCACTGTGGAGCTCCACGAGGGAAACCAGTGGAAAAAGGTACTCAATACACCCTAAACCCAACTTTTTTTCATTTTTGTGTTGTCAACACTTTGGATAAAATAGGAATTTGGATCATCTTCTTTCTCTTCTAAAGGCTTATAAATGTTAGGAAAGTGCTCTTCTGCAACAGGTTGAGCAAATTTGGTAAAGACCACAGGAAAGCCTGAAGTGTAAATTACTTTCGAATTTGTTGCAAGAGCAAAATGTGTTGCTTTTCCTTCCCCTGCACATATACCTGCTTTAAACCAGTGGCAAATGAGAGTTGCAAAGCAAATCCTGACCCTTAGGAAAATTCCAGGTGAGACCCTTGAGAGCCCCATGGGGCAGGGGAGCCCTGCTTTCCTTGGCTGAAGCAGGCAGTACTTTTCCACTGTGAGCCCAAGCAATGCTGGCAATTCCTGTCACATAGCACCAAGTGAGGCAAGTACCAGGCAGCGTCCTGCATCCTAATGCTTTCCATTTTCTTTATTTCTATTCTATTTTATTCCTATTAGCATGATAAGGATCTCCAGCTATAGGGATGCCATATACTGAGCAGTGTAAGAAAATTGTCTTCCCCTCCCCACCCCAGTTTTGTGTGTCTGGGGTTTGTGGGTTTTTGTTGATTTCTCTTTGTTTCTTCCCTTTTTAAGGCTGAAATACCACAAACATGATTTTCCTTCACACGTTTTCTCCCTAAGTGACAATCTAGTTGCTATCAGTGGTGGGGGTGGGGGTCAAGAAAGTCTTTGACAAACCAACAGAAAACTCAGCTTGCTGCCAGACACATTTTTGAGTGTTAAATCAATATTGCTGTGTTCTACTGAGGTCCATGAAAAAGGTAATAGAGCACACACACAAGGAAAGTGGTTGTGTAGAGTTAGAGTAGAAGTAGCAAAAATAATATTTGGCAGAATAAAACTTCCTGGTTAGTTTTGGTTTAATATTTGATGAGCATAGTGAAAGAAGTGATTAGAGAGTAAAGGAAGAAGAAAAGGGCAGCCTGAGGATACACTCTTTTTCTTTTGGATACTAACTAGCTCAACAAATAAGACCATCTATAGGGCTGGGATTGTATCCCCTTTTGAAATTAAATTCTCATTCAGGCAGTCATACAGATTTTATGCAGGGAGAAAAAATCTGATATACTATGAATTGAATAGCTCTACGGAGTGCAATGTTATTTGAAACAGTTTATACTTCTCCAGATTTTTTCACAGATTATATTAAGGTATAATCATCCTAATCTCATTCTTAGAGTCTGGACTCTAGATTTATTTTAATATACCAGGATCTGATATTGCTTGTGCTCAGGATGACATAGTAGCCTTTTCAGATAGGAAGAAAAAAGTGGAAACAGAGAAACTATTCTAAGTCTGATGCCTACAAGAGGTGGCAGGGAGATGAAAGCACTGTGGAGCACATTGCCACTGGTTTCATATCAGTGTCCTGATGATGGGAAAAACACTTTTTTTGTTAAGAGTTTAGCTGATTACATGACCATGAAAACTGAATATTGCCAGAAATACTAAATGAACTTTCCATCTTCCTCTGGTAAGCAAAAGCAGCATCCTTCTTTTTTTGGAGACTTACACTGCACCCCACCTGCAATTTCGAGGACGAACGTTCCTATTTACTCATCTTTAGAACCTTTTGCTATTGATACAAATAACATAGTGAGCATGGAAAATCACTTCACACCCTTGAACTTCCAACTCTGCACCACCTACCTACCTACAAGCAGCACCTACACAACATCTGCTTTATTGAATACACTTTAAAGTCATAACACCCTGAAAAGTGAACTAGCTTCAAAGAAAAAAAAAGGAAAAAAAAAATCTAAAATTGAATGGAAAATACTCTTTTGGAAGTCTGCAACTAACAGAATAAGTCAGATGACATATTTAGATGATCTGTTACTGAGAAAACCACTTATGAAGTGATGGAAATTAATATCACCACATGGGCAGAAAAGTTTTATGCACAGGGATCAACAGCTGAACATAAATTCAGAATTTCAGGTTGCGCAGAAGGAGGGGGAGAATCTTTAACTTCTGATGAAATGCAGGGCAGGTAAGCATTTAATCTAATGAATAATTTAAACATGTGTATGTCCCAAAAGGGTCAGGGAAAGAAAAGCCACAAGAACATGAGCACTGAATCAATGAAATTTGACTGACATCCATACAAAAAGTTGAAAAGCACTTTAATGTCAAGCTGTTTGTTTCTCTGAGCACCAAAAAAGAGGAGGTGACAGTAAGAGTTTGGCTATTTTATTACGTAAGGAAAGAATGAAAAAAGCCAGAAAACTCCTTATATATTTAGCATTTGGACTACAAAACCCCCACGTAACAACCTCTTACCTTGCTGTACGCCAGCTTTTAAAATGAGAATGTTGACCATAAAGAGCTGAAAGAGGTGGATATGGTATTACATATTGAACTAGTGGATTAAGTCATTGCCACTGGCATTTAAACAACAGAGCAAATGTTGCTCTAAAATATCATTAATCTGAGTGTTTTTAGGAAGCATTACAAGAGGAAGGGACTTTGTGCACACATGTTTTGGACATTTTCATGTTGTTCTCTAAGCATACCTGGATTGCTACTGTAGATAATAAAGATATATTTATTCATTACCATCCCAGCTCTTTGATTTAATACCTTCACTCATCAATGAGTATACCTTAATGATATGATTAACAAATGTGAGCTGGTTTTCCACACTGCAAAAAAGCCCCCAGATATCTCAAGTTAGGATTGCAGTTTCAAAACTGCGAATTTTTTTGTGTGTTCTTCGCAGTTTTTCACAAACAAGGTGTGGTTATCCTGCATTGTGCTGGCAACATTTACTCCTGCTTAGAAGAGCTTTGTGTCCCTTCTTACATCACTTACAATTACACATTAGGTCACATCTACAATCAAACCATGTTTCATGAGTCACTGGCTGGATTCACAAAACCTCTCTTCTTCGTTTCCCAGGAGCTTTGGGGCTACAAATTGCCTGCCTGGAGTAATTACAGCTATATTTACAAAGGAAATCCCATGGGAAGTTGTAAGAGCACTGTTGCTTTGTACCTATCTCCTTTTTCACCTGGCTGATCTGCCAACCCTGCCTGTCCTGAGAAATGGCAGTGGCAGAGCAGTTCTTTATCCTGGCAGAAGAACCAGCACAGCCAGATGTCTGATGCTCCCCTCTCCCACTAGCAACATCAGATAAACAGCATAGATTTATTTATGGGACCGTGCTAGCAATGAACTCTGATTTGCTATCAATTTAAAATTTTTTGAATGTTAGATTACAGCAAATATCTTCTTTTAACAAAAAATACCATGAGGCTATTTATTGGAATACCTAAAAAATGTAGATTTTAAAGAATTTTAAAATAATATTGTCTTGCTTCTCAAAAGTATTTGATTTGCAAAAACCATAAGATGGAATTGTGTTTTGCATTTCCCCAGTCCCAGTGTAATCTCTGTAGATGCCCAGCACCTTAATTGATACAATACACATTCCAGTTCATTCAGCGTCTCTCTCCATCCAACATGCACATGCCTTTTGGTGTCTGGAGATGGGAACTAGAGTAAATGTTTAATTATCATTTCATTAATAACAATGAAAAGGGGTAACAACTGGCAGGTTGAAATTTTGCAAATAAGATTCTGCTCACTAGAAATTTAAATGGCAAACTGTCCCATTTACACCGTGAGTATTTACACAAGAATGAGGAGGCAGGATTAGTAAGGAGACACATAATTGCATGGAAATGATGCTGACGTGATTACTCACAATATTATAAAGGGAAATTATTTTGGCTCAAGGAAAGGCAACAGATGGTTGGGAAATAATCATGAAACTGTAACTACCAATGGGAGGACATGTAGAGGAAAAAAAAAAAGCAAGGACAGATTTGGATGGGGAAGTTTGATTTAACTGGATGGTCATTAATTTCCATGAATAATTAGCATTAAGTTCTTGCAGTGATTGTTCTTAGTTAATTCTTTTCTATGTTTTAATATCCAACTTTTTTCTTGCCTGGTGACATTCAAATTTTAAGTAGAAAGTAAACGTTGACAGAAAATGGAACTGCCATATGTGCTTGCTCTGACAAAAAAAATGATTGATACAATTTTTTTTTCTTTTCCAACAAACACATATGTTCTTACTTAGGGGTGTTTTTTGTTTTTTTGAAATTGGATTATGAATTTCTTAACGTGGGTGTCAGACCGTCTGTCAGACAATGAAGTTTCCCTAGGTCTCAATAAAACCCATTACACTTCAGACAATTTTCTTTTTTACAAGTATGATGTGGTTTTTTGATTATTTTTTTAGTAAACAAAAAATGTATATGACTATAAATGGCTCACTCAGGTAACATGGATTCAGGTAACAGAGTGCTTCACAATAGCGTGGGAATGGATGCTGAGATAGGTAGAAATTTACAGCCTTGAGCTGCTAAAATACAACTCAGCCGTGTTTTGTCTTGTTGTCTGGGAAAAAATAAGAGAGTCTTATTTTCTCATTTAAATGGATCTCTGTAGAGACATTTAAATAGAGCAACCAAGTTGTGAGGGTAACGTATGTTGTTGGGTTTACTCATTCTTGTTGAATTCCTGAAATATTAATAAAACAGAAATTCATATCATTAAAGATTTCATCTTATATTAATTATTTGCAAATATATACATGCACTTTGAGACCAATCTTACCCAGTCTAAAATAAAAATGCTTATTATTTTACATGGATTTTTAAAAAATGTGTTATCTCTGAGATACATCTTCTGAGATTTTTTGATTTGGTGTAACAAAGATTCCTACTTTTCGGGGGAAAAAAATTGTATTTGTATTTAAAGGAACCCTAAAAACAATACTATGAAAGAGACTTTATTTTTTCAATTTGAAAGAAAAGCATTACCATTTAGATCCAATTTTTACACAAAAGCTTTCATTTTGAACTCAAAACCTTTTAGCAAAAGTGCTTTGATTAGGTCTCTTGATGGATAATCTGTTCATTCAACATAAATTTCTTCAGCTGTCAGGAGTTTAGGGACACAACTAAACCTTCCACAGCCATGTAAATGGGGATAACCAGGGGGTTTGGGGTCTGTAAGACAGCACATCAACAGTGTGAAGGAATGAGATGCAGCAGGAAGGAAGGATGCACCACAGGATATTTCCTGACATAAAATACAGTTTAACTATTAGCCAAATGCAGAGCTGCAGCTTTCAGAACTATTTCAGGGCTCCAGAGAAATTTATGTATTTTCCTTCATGTTATCAAAAGCAACATCTGACTTTTCCCCTGTAGTTTGGTTTTTTATATTGAATTGTCCTTTATGCATTACTATTGCTGATTAGATTGGGGGCTAGTATTCTATTTTTGACAATATGAAACTTCACTGGATGGATCCCAGTTATCTATAAAATCAGAAAAGAAGAAAATAGCTGAGCCAGACACACCATTGTGTTGCCATAGAAACAAGAGACTCTGTCTGGCCTCTTCATTCCTGTCGTTTTGTACACAGCATCTCCAAACTTTGAAAATGTTTCTCAGTACCATACTGTCATTTTGTGGAAGGCAACTTAATTTCCAGCTGGATTGATAGATATTGGCTTTTACCCCATTTTAGGATAGACAGCACAATGTGACTGTGGGAGATTAAAAGAGAGATAAGGATTCATGGGGGGAAAAGACCCTACACAGATTTACAGGAGTAAAAAGTAAAGACCCATGCTGTAGTGGCACCATTGAAACAAAATGTTGCCTTGCAAGAATGAAAATAGCTACTTTATGGAGCAATGTGTCTGGGGGAAAGCAACAGAGTTCTTTGCAGGCCATCATTATATTAAATTCCTGGCATGCACATCATGAAACTACTAAAGTTAATAGTTTTGAGGAGCCAATAGGGCATCCACATTCATAAAACCTTACATTTAAAAGATCAGAGCTATCAGAACATCGTATTTTCATTATTTATTGATATGTCTTTTTTGCGGGAGTGGGTACCATAGAAAGCCTAAAAAATTCTGAGAGAGTTAATTGTTACTTCCAAGGCTTATGTCTAACTGGACCTATTGAAAATCTAAACCCAGAAATATTATTTTTTGCCGATTGCATTCCTGTTCCCTTCAGAGGAATTGGCTGTGAAACCTGAGTTTTTAAAGACAAAGCAATTTCATCATCACTGCATAACTGTGAGGAAGCATTTTTTTGCCACACAGCTATTACAAAAGATCTCATCCAAAAATTGAGTACATTAATATGAAAAAGATTTTCTTTTAATTGAAGTGCTTTCCTTTCTGCTAGATACGATGTATTTTTCCTCTGAGAGCTGGCTTCTTTTGCCCTTTGTTACATTTCCTGAGAAAGATTTCACTTTAAAGAAGTTAGTTTCTAAGAAAGTCAGCTTGAATTTGACAATTTCTTAGGACTTCAAGATAATTTCTTTACTTGTAATGAATATAAGGAAAATATCACTTATTGTGGTAAAGAATTAGGGTTTCACCTTTACATCTGTCTTATATATTACATAAATTCAGGTTGTGATTATGTCTTGCAAGAGTAATACTGCCAGCTATGCCATAGAGTTTAAATGCCAATTAACATGTGCTGCTTTCCTCCCTTTCTTCCTGCAGTTTCACCAAAACACCTCACTTTTAACTATTAGGAATTATTTCTCATTCCAGAAGGTTTCATTCCAAAAGTGTCTCTTCTGCCAGCCTGACAGAAAAAAATTCTGAGTTTGTTCTTGCTGCATTTCACTGGCTTCCACGATGGCCTCCGCAGAATTTGCGTTCATCCATTTATGCTTTCCGTGGCATCTCAGAGAAGGTCAGCCTCTGAAGAGATAATGAGCTACCAGATGCTGCCAAGCAATCACAGGAATACTGAGATCTCTGTGCATTCATTGAACTAGTCAGATTTGGGGGAGTTTTTCAACTCATTGATTGTCAAGTCATTTTTCCAAAGGATGGCAATACAAGACCTCAATCAATAAACAGCTATTATAACATTCTAAACACAAGCAAAATGTTGTCCTTTCCTCCAGCTTGGCATGAAAATTTCAATCTGCACGCTTAGCATGCAGAGAAGTTGAACCAATTGAAAACAAGGTATTGGAATCCGAATCCTACAAGGTGAACCATAGCTGGTACATAACATTTCCCAAAATTTTACACTTGTTAAAAAAATTAATCCATTGGTCAAATTGACTTAGAAAGGAAAATGATTGAGCATGCTGTTTGTCTCAGTTCAGGCAATCCTGGAATCACTTTCTGTTATTCTGTGTCAGTAATGAATTGTAAGGTGTAGTGACACTGGACAGCATCCTGCACGAGCACAGAGGGACAAGTGTCCATTGCATTCCATTGCCCAAAGCAATCTCCCATCTCCAAAATTTATCACTTCCCAAGCACTGTTCCACTCTCCAAATCTGCTCCTGCTGCAGTGTGTTTCTTACAGATGTGGATAGTTTAGGTAGCTGTTTGTTATTGGAGACTTCATGGTTATGAATACACTAGAGAGATTGTAATGCTTTCACTACAGAATTACAGCAGGGGTTTAAGATTAGACAAGACATACCTCACACAAAATCTTTTTAAAATATTCCCAGAGCACCTGTTTAAGGGAAAATATGGCCCATACAATACAGAATTACAAATTTTATTCTTATAACAGCATAGCTGGAGTTGGAGAGAGCCACTTAGGGAATTTACAAAACACTTTCAAGCATATCAAAATTTAAATCAACTCATCTGTCAAGAGAAAAGCACATCATAACTCTTCAGGAAAAAAAAAAGTATTTTCTTTTAAGATAGCATAAATCCAATGAGGTGTCAAATATAACCACATTTCACTCATTACAATAGCAAGTCACTGAGAATGAATTTGCAACTCAGACAATTCATCAGCCTATTCCTTGTTTCAATTCCTCATGCCTTAGCTGCCAGCAATTTTATTTCCTTTTATTTCTGGTTGTTCATGATGACTTGTTATGAATTGGATGGGATTGTGCAAATGTCATTACTCCTTTGCTGGAAGTTTTGCTTCCCTGGCTGCAGCTGCTATTGATTGGAATGATGCTTTTGTGAATTCAGAGTGGGTTGGGCACAGTGACGTTGCTGCTCTGATGGCAGTGACTGCTTTGGGGTTGTTTGGCTGACTTCCCATGTGCCAAGTAATGTTCACACCACCGTGGTCAGACACCTTTTGCTGTTGCAAGCTATTAGCTGCAGTTAAAAACATAAGCTATTTTTGCCTCCAAGAATCCCTAAAAGTTCATTAAACTTGGCTTCAGGCAATAGTTGGTCTCTCTCTTAGCATTGTAGTTATATTTTAGTTTCAAATCAGCTATTCTTTTTGAGCTGTTCATGCTGTCTTACTTTATTTTGTGGAGAGAGGCCGTTGCTTTTAATACAAGATTTAACTCCGCTCGTTTTTTCTATTAAAAGAAACTTAAAAGTAATTCAACCACAGGCACATCATAAGGCGTTCAATGGGTTAAATGCAGCTGTGGAAGGATATATAAATGTGGAATGCAAGAAAATGCACAGATGTTACTATTTTAAAAGTACAGAGGAAGCAGAAACCAGATAAATGCAGTATTCACCTAGGAGAAATGTCTAACAAGTATGCATGGAAAACAAGCATTATGAGAAATATAAGAAGGAGCAATAAATAATAATCTTCCTTATTTCTATATAACCCTCTGTTGACTCTTAGTCAGACAAAAAAATTATCCATGCATGATTTATTTTTCAAATCATTAGGCGCAACAGTGTTTATAAGCAATTTATATAACCAAATATTAATGATATCCAGTGCATAGATGTTTAAAGGACTGGGATATGAGCTTCTCTTATCCCCTAAGATACAGCGAAAAATAAAATTTAGACAAAGCCCATTACAGCTGGTTAATTGCAGTTCATCTGTATTTTGCCCTTCTGAGTGCCATTTAAGCCCAAACACAAGCATGCATGTTCAAATGTGGGGTTTTGTTGTTTTTTCTTAGTCTCAGTTAGGTAGTCTGAGGACTTGATTAATTGAGCAACAGAATAATTTACTCATTTCTACTGTACATCTCTATAAATTCTGATAACAATATCACCTATTTAAGGGTAGCTACTTGTTTACTGCATGGCAAGCCAAGAAGTAATTGAATCACTCTTAATGGGACAGCACGAAGGTTACATCAATTGAAAATGAGCAACCAGTCTCAGAATTTCCTCACCTAGTGCAAGACTAAAATTTGTGACTTCAGACTGTTTTAAAATAAATAATGATACAATTTCAAATACTTTAAGGGGCTGGGTAGTAACTAGTAGAAATTTGTCAATGAATTTTGGTTTGCAAGCTATGATGAATTTGGTACTTGTGAATAATTCTATCAATCCTTAATAAGATGTTTTAGGAAGACTAATTCACAGAATTAACTTACAGACATTGTCAGGTCTCCAGTCTCCAGGGCTCTGGGTATTTCATTATTTTTTATCTAAAGCCTCTCTGTCATCAAAGCTGAAAGGTGCATTGATTTGAATCTTCCCCTCTCAATGCTGATTAAAACTTAGTAGAGACCAGGAGTCAACACTGCCACTGGGATTCTGGGTGAGACTCAGCAAACATCTGGCTCCAGAGGATAGCAGCAGGAGGATTTCTGTTTGGGTTTGGTGTGTTGCTGTGTCCACACTGAGGCAGTGAGTGAGACAGAAGTTGGCCCAGAGCATCCCTGGGTGGGTTTGTGTCCTACTGACACAACCAAATGGACCATCTCTCGGAATGTGTGGATTTCCTAAACACCTAAACAAGCACTGCTGGCTCCAAACAAACACTCTCTGGGCCAGCAAAAAGTGCAGCATTCCCTACAGAAAGTGAAAGCAGCTCTGTGGGAAGGTCGTTTAAAGTGCAGCTACAGCACCTAGGCAGTAGAGATGGTTTCATTTTGGTGCACTCAGGCAGCAGCTGGGGTGAGATTTGGCAGCAGAGGCATTGGTGTGAGTTGTGCTGGGGACTCTGAACACAAGCTGGGGACAAACCTTGTCGGGGGCTGCACCTTCTCTGCTCTTTTTGTCCTGCCTGCCTCAGACCTGTGCTGCTGTCACATGATTTCAGCACATACCAGCGCAATCTGACATCCCTTAAAAAATGTAAGTGGCATAAACTGCTTAATTATTTGAACCGTGGCATTTGAAATAAATAACTGCAGTGGACTGTCTCAAAATTAAAACATGATGCAAGGGAATAAGCAGCTTGGTTTCACAAAAATCAGAGACAACAATTAAACAAGGAGATAGAAAAATCTTTTTTCCTCCAGTAAAATCACTGATCAAGGCCACGAATCCACTCTGTACATCTGTTTCTTTTTTCTCCAACAGTGTCCACATTAATCTTTCCAAAACAAATCACTTCAAATGTAGGTAGAACAAAAAGGTACTGACTTTGAGCATAGCCTATAAATATTTTTTTAATATAGGTCTTACTAAAAGAAAAGTGGCAGCTATGGTTGTGGCTTATGTGCACATATTTTATCCACATATTCAGTTTACAGAGAAAAAGATCATTCAAATAGATTAATTGATAAATTATTTTCACAAATTCTCCAGATAAACAGGTATGCAGATCGATTACATAAATCCTAAAATAAATATTCATTCTGTTGGATTTTCTGAAAATCTTTAAAAGATTCCTCAAATAATATGTTTATTTTATAGGACATCACAAAAAGAAATGTCTACTTGAAACTTTGATTCTAAAGAACTACTCCATTTATTTTGAATTTAATGCAAATATTGCAATTTTCTCATCTTTTCAGTGCAGAGAAATGAAACAAGTAATAGCAAATCAATTTTAACTAGATGTAAGTAAATTATAATTTACTTTAAAAGTGCATCTTTGGTTGAAGAGCAACTTTGTGGTTTTTAAGTTGAATTCGGTAAATAACAGTCAATAAAAGGAAAAAAGAATCTAAGTGCTTTCTTTTCAAATTTACCTAATTCATGTATTCTATTTTAAGAATGGTAAAGGTGTTGAAAAAAAAAAAGCTAAAAAACTTGGAAATAGAACAAGACATTTCTGTTCTCCAGGAACAGTCTCTCTTCCCAGGCAGCAAGTGAAAAAGCCATTGATTATTAATTAATTAATTTGCTAATTAATGAGAACATGCAGCTGATCTGTACCCATTCCATACATACCTCCCTCCCAATCCTACGAAGCGGTTAACTCACTGTTTGCAAAACATTTTAGAATTTGTTTTCCTTCAGAATACTCTGCTGTCTCTCCTCCCTTTCCTTAAGGAGAAAATCCTAGTGATTGCTTTCTTTCTCTGGCTAATAATTATTCGATTATTCCGTGCAAGACAGCAAGGCTTGAGCTGGAAGAATGTACACTGTGATAGTAGGTGCTGGTTTGAATTTTACATTCAGAGGGAGGCATCAGCATTCAAATCTCATCAGGAGAAAGCAGAACTAAACCCAGACATTTCCAGTCCAGGAGGTGATGCCCTTTATTTTGCTGAGCATATGCCTGTGGGGCTGACTTAGAAGTTGTACTTGAAGATCAGGCCTTTACTGGTTAAACAGGCAGGGAAACAACCAAATTATTAAAGTTTTAATATGGTTTAGTTACAATCTGTTGCCTAAGGGGGGTTCCATCACCCTTATGAAAACACACTGGTTGTGTTCTGATGCATTAGGTAATGTCACTAATAGCTATTTAAGTATGTAAACACTTCAGGAACTGAATTAGGTGTTTACAGCACAATAAATTGAGCTGTTTAACAATGAAGAATAAGATGAGGAGATGGAGTTATTTTCTTACATCTCAGACGACTGTAAGGAGCTCAAATTCTAGCATAGGATGCTCTCTATCTATCAACGTCTAACAACTTCATATCATTGAGTGATCTAAATGTGGAGGCTGTTTTAAGGAAGAAAAGTTTTATGTGCACAGGAAGAGCAGCAGATTAAAGAAAAAGCAAAAGTTAAAAATGAATTTAAAATAAAAGTAAAATGAGAAACAAACCAACACAGAAACCCCAGATAGACACATCTCTGGCTTGGCTTTCAATTCCAAAATGCTGTAATGGGAACTTACCGATCAGAGCAAATTCACAACAGGATCAAAACCTATGCTGGACATTTTTTGTCAAATTGTGGCAGAAGAATTCTGGAAGATTGAAAGAACTTTTATTCAAGAATAAAGGAAGGAAAATGCAACTGAGTATGCCAGCATTTTTCCTTCCAGCCTGTATGATCTGTCAACTTGAACTTCTTTTGGATCAGAAAGTTTCCCATCACATCTCTGTAGATTACTCTTTGATTTCTGGAACAGTATAAGTCACATTCTCTCGATCAATGCTAAAAGCCCATACTTGGGAATATGCTGTCACATTTTTTGTCCTCCATGCAAGCCAGGAAGAACAGCCCTGATATCTTTGTAGTCCGAGAAAAGATATCACAGATATGCAAAACTTGAAATGGAAAGAGATTGATGGGATAATTTTAGGGGATGATGAGGTAACCATACTAACTTATAAACTTTGGACTAAACATTTCTATCCATCTGAATTATAAAGCTATAGGCCTCCTTTTCTGCTAAGCTTCACAAGTGCTTACTGAAGCATTTTCAGGTAATCTCAAAATAAATGGAAAAGAGCTGCTTAAATGGGTGAGAAAAAGAGTAGGATCTGGGCACAGCCCCGAGGCACTGGGAAACCACAGGATCATGACTCCTCACACAAACAGCACAGGGAGAGGTGAAATGTAAACAGGAGAGACAATAAGGAAGGAAAGGATAGTTTTATAAACTTTACAGAGTTCAGAATTATAATAAAGAAAAACACCTTTCACTTCAAGGTACTTTGGTTGTGACTAAGAATGGACTGAGTTGGTACAAAGGTTGGAAAGCAGAATGGTTTTTGCATAAAGGAAAAAAAAGTAAAATGAGAGAGAAGTAAGAAAATTCTTGTGAATTCTTCATAAAAAGCTAGCCTTTTTAGATGTCAGGTACTCCCACCATGCTGTTCACAAAGATAAAATACCTTGAAATTTTGCATTGAAGTGTACTTTCTCTAGGTTGACCTTTAAATTGGCATACTGGAGAATAATTTCCATCCTGAATGGGATCCATGTTTGTATTTATCACTGTTAGACTGTGCATGTACAGGGAATTTCAGATTCCACAGTGTTGTACAGGGCTGTGTGATTCCCTGTTTTACAGGAAATACCAAAAAAAGTGGTTAGACACAAGAATCACAATTCAAATAGTGTGTCTCAATAGTGATGTCCAGATTTTAAATAAAGAAATAATGAATACAGGAAAAAAAAAAAAAAAGGAAAAGGAAAAGATGGCATATATTTTGGGAAAGGGAATTCAAGGAAAAATTTAAAAAGGTACTAGCTCACAGTGAATATGATCCGTATTAACTTTAAAAGTCTTGCCTTCTTTATCCCAAATTTTTCTTTCATGGCTTGATTTTTTTACAGGTACCAGATATGCAGATTTGGATACTAGTGGTACTATCTGGTTTTGATGTATTGTATCCTCCATACTGCCAAAGGCCAATGATTTGCAGCTGAGTATGAAAATAAAATTTGACTCTGCCTGAAACATGGCTGTGAGGAAGGGAGCAATGAGCTGTGCACTTGTTTATACAAGAAAGATAAGAAAAACTACTTTGATTTGACAGCATGCTGCAGACTGATACCAGTGTGCTCAAGGAAGAATGCACTCCCTGCGAGTACTTTAAAGTCAGAATTTCAGACACACAGACTTGGTAATTCAAATATAAGCAACAGAAAATGTTTTATTACTCGGTCTGGCACTCATCCTTCTCATGCTCCCAATGCTGCTCTTTCAGCCAGGCAACCATAAAACTGGTTCACAAATATCACCCAAAGCTCTCTCCTACACCAAAAAACTCAGCAGAGTTTCCTGCAAGCTGGTGCCCCGAATTAAGAAACTGAATTAAGGATAATGAAGATGAGTGATAGAAAGTGAAATAAAAGTGGAAAACAGTGACAAAGAGCAGGCACATATAGGACCTGAGGAGAGGATCAATAAAAACAGAGTGGAGTATGGCGGGATATCGTTTCCACTACATTATATTGTACTGGGACACGACAATATGCTAAAGTGTAGTAGCCTTAATTGTAACTTACAGAAAACATTTCAGAAAATTACTTACAGTCATTGTATCCTTCCCTGCTTAGGGCTGACAGCTTGTGTCAGCCCCTAGTGTAATTTCTTGTATCTGAACTTATATCTGAAGCTAAATAACTCTCCCTTGGTTGCCACTTCATGCCTGCTGGGATCTGCACTTCTTCTCCATTAGCAGAAGAAAAGCTCCAATTATAATTCCCTCCGTATCTCTGGTGTCATGAACCAAAGACTTTTGACATCCTGGTCAGATTTAAACACAGACTTACTCACTTAATGCCTCAGCATCTGCAGAGCTCTCAACTTTCCCTAATGCAGTGTGAGTGGCCTGGGGAGTCACAGCCTCTCTGAGCAGCATCAACCAGCACCAGGAAAGGCTATTGAACTCCATGCTGAATCCCTGAGAGGTGCCCAGCCAAGACCATTCCCCACATTATTGTGGGTGACTGGAATGGAAACACCGGGGCTCACCACCAGTTGCTCAAGATGCACCAAGACTTGGGGTCCTCTGTAAGGAGAGGAGGTGCTGTGGTGTCCCTCGCTGTTTTGGGGAGCTGGGACAGGAGCCAACAGCCCCAGAGGCACCCTGAAATCATGAGGTAAACTTTGAAGTGAGAACAAACTGAATTTTCCAAATTTAGACTTTTCACACCTCCATAAAAAATTAGCATTATGCATTTTATTATTGTGAAGCATATTTGGGAAGGTTTTTATGTTGTGCTTAGTATGGCACATTGTAATGCCACTTTGACACTGCTATCACACCCTATTATCCGTTACATACATAACCAATGGTTAGGCAATAAAAAGGAATATTCATGACTTTTAATCGATTCTTGATTAGTAAGATGGTTGTGCTATGCATAATAATAGACAAAATGTTTATCCTGAGGAGTCACTATCCAATACTTGCACAATTCTACTCTAAATTCCAAGGACAATCCACTACTGAAAATGGGAAATTAAACACCAATTAATGGATATTGAAAATTTCGACCTTTTGTGAAACTTAGATCATATTTTTAAGTGGAATCAAAAAGAAGGACACTCTGTCAAAATATGGAAAAAAAAATTGTTTAAAAAGTCAAAAATCAAACACTACCTGTAAAGTGAGGGGTTAGGAGATCCCCTGCAGAGCATTTGAAAGCAAAAATACCAAGATTTATTCTTTTTGATGTTATCGAAAGGTGAGAACTGCCATAGAGAAAAGGTAAGAATTTACTGGAAAAATATGTGGAGGACGTTGTAAAAACATTTGCAGGCATGTCTGTGAAAGAATATGCCTTAGAAAGCATCTGAAGTTGTTCATACTCAGATTTTTGTGAAGTTTATCAGGGCTCTAGACAACTACAAATTATGATCAGGGGAAAGACACTTTGATTAGCTGTAATTTTTGTGATATAATATATTCAAGGGGATGTGTTGACACTCTGGCGCAGGAGATCCTCTCCATCTTTCTTTGAACAAAGTACAAACCACCCTCCTGTCAATGTCTAAGCTTCCCAAGCACCCACAGCAGTCAGTTCCAGGTGGTATTGCTCACCTTGATAATAGAAACATCAGCAATGATTGTTGCTTTAGTCAAGTGACTGGAATTGGAGTCAAAAAATAAATGGCTTGTTCTAGACCGAGAGCTCATCAGAGCAGAACAGAGAAATCAACAAAAGTTTCCTTTTTAAAGTCTTAATTTGGAGTGAATGGAAAGAAGGCAGCAAGGGAAAAAGTGCTATCCACAGCTACTACATGGCAAACACTATCAAATCCAAATCCTGGAAACTTCAGGGGGAGAAGACCATAAATAAGAATGCCATTACTGTGACCTCTTGCATTACACAAGCCAAAAAAGCCTAACCTGCAGCTTCTGTGCAGAGCCTACAACTCTGTCTCAGAGTTAAAACATACTCCAGTAATGGAAAATCCATCTTATACTCAGGTAAGCAGCTCTGAAGTTTAGTCACAGTGGTAAAGTCTTTTCCCAAACCATTTCCCTGTCATGAATTTCCTTAGCTTCCATGCTATGAGGGATTTCATACTTTGATACTTTGGTGTTGGCTTTCTGTCTTCATTTCTTTGTCAGGGTTTTTTTTTTTTTTTAGATGAAAGAGGGCTCAGCTATCAGAAATCTTTTCACTATTTAAGCTGAGTTACTCTCTTAA